>AZYM01000077.1:0-15195 GCA_000611715.1 Scolecobasidium constrictum UM 578 | reverse complement strand
AGCGATCCCATCCGACCCAGCGAGCAAATCGCGGTACGCGCCTACATCGCCTTCCTCACACCTATCACGGTACTCGCCCGCGCCATCGTCGCCTTCATCACGCAGATCGAATACGCCACCCAGCGAAGACTATTTCTCCACGAGATCGGGGGGCAGCGCTTCCAGTAGGAGCAGCACGCGCTCAGACCCGCGAAGGCAGCGCACGGAGCTGGCTGCTTGCTATGAAATCTACATTGACACGGTGCCCACGCCGCAGGACGCGCATACCTCCTTTAAGACCTCGCACCGCCCTGTATACAACGCAGCCAGAGAGAGGGCCCTCCCAGACTCCAGCGACATGTCGCAGGAAGTCCTTCTCTACAATCCGTCCGGTCTTGTGACGGAAGGCAGCGTACTCACGCCCTACTTCTACAGGAAAGGTGTCTGGGTCACACCTGCTGTGTGTGATGGCGGCGGACAGCAGGGCACGAGCCGGCGGTGGGCGCTTGAGAGGGGCCTGGCTGTTGAGGGGATTGTGGAGGTTGGGAGTCTGAGGGTGGGCGAGAAGGTGTGGTTGAGTAATGGGGTCAGGGGGTTTGGATGGGGGAGGATTTGTGCGGCGAAGGGGGGTGGGAGGGTGACGAGACCTTAGCAGAAAGATGCAGCCGTACTACGGTGCGTTGCTGTGATGAGGGGACTAAACACTGGCATAATTGCGCACGCCTATGTTGGCGAGCGTATGCATCACCGTGCCGGCATCTGGCCGACTTACAGTACCATCGCATTGGATTGTCAATACGCGGCCTCACTCGATCGAAGTGGTATCGGATACAGTGATCCAGCGATCCAGCGTTCGCAAAGAAACCATTCCGGAAATAAGTTCCATGCGCGGGACGCAGGATTGGCGACTTGTTTCTCGTGTCCATCGCAGACGACAATAACGTGAAACGAAACAAACGGATCCGCTTCCGCTGCTGACATGTATATGTGTTCAATATATTGGTGGATCTCTGAGCAGAGAGGGAACTTTGTTTAGCAGAAACGATGGCGTGTTTTGTACACTTTTGCATAGCCACAGCTATAGTACGAATGAAGGAGGAATTCCGGATACCTGGATCGCGGGCTGAGGGTTGTGCATTTTGAGTTTGTTTCGGTGGGTGAGTGCGTACCACCACCACTGTAGATGAAACAGAAGAGCCGTGTGCTTATGGGTCCGCGCGGGAGAGAAACATTCAGAGGACAATTGATGTTGATGACAAGAAATCGAGAGTACTTACCGCGTCTCAACGAATCGTGGGACTTATCCGTCTTCACCAACACGATCAATGACGTCCATGAAGAAGGTCTGCATCTCGCTATCGATACCGCATGCAGTCCCAACGTTGGAGAGAGAAGGAGGGAAGGAAGGAGGAGCTGGGCGCAGACCTCGAAACATCGGGATCTGCCATCGCGATTCCTCCTTGCGGCTAGATCGAGCCTATTTTTCGTGCAGGCGCGGGTGCGCTAGCTGATATATGGTTAGCGGATTACTGTGTCAAGGGGATGGGTTCGGCAGGGCAGACGGTGGAGGGAGGGAAACGGTGGGAGGCGCGATGCCGGTGTGGTGATGGGAGATCTTGACGTGTTCGTTATGGATGGCAAGAGCGACTTGCGTTCCTACACCCTCAAGATCTTTTTGACAACTACCTCTGCAAGTTGAGTCCTTGCTGTTGAAAGAGTCTGACGGAGCACTCCAGGATCCTTCAGGGGATCGACAGGCATAAGTTTGATTTGACAGCTCCGCGTCTCGCGCGCCTGATTGGACGACAAGTGCCTGCGCGTGTCTCCACATTTGTTTCTCTCCGGGCGCTGGAGGTTCTGGGCTGTGCCGCGCAAGCAACAAGCGCACTCCTGTCTGCCAACTCCACCTCACTCTCTCAGCAATCAAACAACGACATCACCACCACCCGCAACCACCACCATCGCTACCGCTATCGCCAACGTCGCTCCTTGGTTTCGATTTCACTTGCCTTTCTGCTTGCTCACGTGTTCGTGCTGGGATTGATTTGAAGGACGCTGCGGAAAGGAGAGTAGCAAGTCGATCCGGTACCTCGCTCGACGGGCGTCGCACAGAAGGGACGCAGGACCGGCGTCGGACAAGAGAGGCGTGACGGTGCCATAGCTGCACGACTGCTCTGTTGCGTCTCCTGCGTTAGCCGCTGTCCTCTTTCTTTCTTCTCGTTGCTGAAACCCTCCCTACGACCTCACCTCACGGACGGACGATTCTTCGTATACATTCGTTTCTCGTTGCTGTTTCGAACGACTATTTTGTTTCTCCATATTGGCACTTTTGGCCTGTGAAGGGCTGGTTTGATTGTTGTTGACACATTGCTCGCCCAAGATGGCGTTCCCACATCATGGTATGCTCGATCAATCTACATATTCGATGGAATATCGGCTGATGGACATGGCATAGCACACGACATTGGCTCTCCTTCATCATTAACATATCGCCACCTCTTCCCCCGCCAACAGAACTGTGTACCTTGTCCCAATGAGGCACCATCATGCCCCTCCTGCAAATCCGATCAAGTCTGCCGTCAAACCCTAGGCGACTGCGATACCTGTCCCAAGGCTGAATGTGTTGCCGCCGTTGGCTCTGGTAGCCTGGTCAACACCGCGAACAAATCGTCCGGACCCAACATCGGCGCCATTGTTGGTGGCGTCATCGGCGGTGTCGCTTTCATCGCTATAGTCGTATTCTGCATCTGGAAATTCTGGCTGAAGGGGCGGAGACACGAGGTGGAGATCGAGGAGGAGTGGGATGATGATGAAGACGATGGCATGGAGAAATCGAACGCCTCAGTATTTACACGGGAAGCCCGGTCACGCGCCTCAACACACACGGTCGCCTCCATGGCATCCACGGTCCTTACCCGCGCATCGAACATCATCCAGATCGCCTACATCCCTGGTGTAACGAACCGCTCCAACGGCGGCAGCGACGTGCTTGTCCCGCCTGTCCCTCCTATTCCCTCCGCTGTCGGCACGCCGTCAAGCACAAACAGCCGCTTCTCCGATCAACTGCTCTTCATGCCCGGCGACCTGCGCGACAGCACCTACTCCGACATGAGCGCCATGACCGATGCACGGCGACCAGGTTCCATCGCCCCATCGCTTGCGCGTACGTCCATGGCTTCGACCATCTTCCGCGACTCCGCCGTCGTGCACCCCATGCCCGCGACTCAGATCATCGGTGGCAAGGCCGCGATCGTGTCTGTTGGTACTGGATCCACCAAGTCCTCCACTCCCGTCTCGACACCCCCTGTGCCCTCTGTGGATTTCGCGAAACACGGCGGCAACAAAGTCAAGCCTGTCATGATCAAAATGCCCTCGCAGCAGTCATCCTCGGATGGCTCTTCCGCCACAAGCTCGCTGAAGACCATGAAACCCGTGGCACTTAACATCATTCGCAAGGACAAGAAGGTGAACGCCGCGAATGGCGTGGGTGTCGCCGCCGACGCAGCAAGTATCCGCTCCGCTACCTCCGCCGCTCCATCCTCATCACGGGACGAGAAACGCGCCACGAAAGCCTCCCTCGCACCCAGCGAACTCAGCGTGGATACCCACCGCCGCGCCCGCCAATCAGGGCTAACGCACCGCTCAACAACTTACTCGGACTTTGATGATGATGAAGACGGGGACGAGCATGAGAGGGGACGGCAGAGCCTGCTGGATACGAAGGTGCCGCAGGGTGTACCGGTGACGAGCCCGTTTACGGATGCGGCGGCTACGGCTTTGCCTGCTGAGACGGGGAGTCTGAAGGTGGCGACGCCGACGACGCCGAGGGCGGTTGTGGAGAGGGGGAAGAGCCCGTTTGATGATCCTGAGAGTGAGGATGAGAAGGTGAAGGGCGCGGCTGCGAAGTAGATGCTTCGATCTGGGCTTTGATGTGTTGTGGAATGATCTTGGGTCCCGTTCGTCGATGTGATGACGGACGGGAATATGGTGTTTTGATGGCGCAAAGAAAGTAAGAAGTCAGATGACGACGATGTCAGGTTTATCTTATGTTATGTGTACATAGCTTGGGGAAGATATGAATGGCACATGGATTTGTGAAAGTGGTGAGTCGAGAAATTTTCTGTCGTGCCGGCTATTGCATCAAGGTTCGCTCAGACCCACACGAAGCCTTTAAAGCCACCAGCTCACAGCAACCTTTTTCTTCAAGTCGTACTTTCAGATTGCTCTCGATAGACGATAGATACCTGCTTAAGATTTTGCAAGACGACAATAAAAAACACTGGACGATGGCTTCCAACACTGCTTCCCCTGAAGTTACGCAACCTTCAAACAACAACCAGATCATCACTGCGATCCTACCGCCAGACGACGCGCTCATCACCAAGTGGAACGACATCCGAGTCGAAGTCCTCGCAGTACTAGATGCGCACGCAACAGACAAGGACTTCTACATGGTAGACAAGCTGCTGGTAAACTGGCTCGACGAGGACGGAGAGGAGACGATGTATACCACCATCCTTGTCACGGTCGAGGACGCCAAGGCATCGCAGTGGAGGGGTGTGGAGCGGGAGATTGGGACGATTTGTGGGAGGAGTGGGTTGGGACATGTGAGATGCAGGATTAGGTCAGGGTTGTTCCCGTTTCCGTGGATGCGCTGATGCTACGACTCGTCTGGCGGACGGCGATGATCAGTATTCGCGCTGTTCTACCAAATCACTGGCAGTGGAGTCAAAGACGTAGAGCAGACAATAGAGCTAGCAGGCTCGCTGGCAATCTCATAGTGGCTGCTGCTAAGTACGTGTTTGATGGCGCCTCATACGATGAGCTTGCAGCATCCGCAGCTTGTCTGGCTTCTTGCGCACAAGGCTCTAAGATCTTTACGCTTCTTGAGCCTGTGCTGTCAAACCCGGCTCATTGACAGCGGCCAGGCAAGCAGAATGTCGGATAATGTTCCGTCATGGCCTCGAAATATGCTCATCAGCCATGAATATTTCTCTTCAGAAGCACATGGAACGAATATTGCCCGTCATCACAATGCAGGACCATGGCTGAATTTGTGATCTCATCAAAGCCGTACTCACTCTGTCTTCGAACGATACATGTCGTCT
Source organism: Scolecobasidium constrictum UM 578 (assembly GCA_000611715.1). Classification (NCBI taxonomy): domain Eukaryota; kingdom Fungi; phylum Ascomycota; class Dothideomycetes; order Venturiales; family Sympoventuriaceae; genus Scolecobasidium; species Scolecobasidium constrictum. The sequence goes on along the minus strand of AZYM01000077.1, from coordinate 10,108 downwards.
CAGCAATTGAAGCAAATCGTTCCGTGAACAAGCAGAGCATCGTGACATGCTTTCGATGCACCGAAATCGCCCAAGTTCATCGTCAGCACATTACGGCATCATGCCTAGTGCCTTCATCTTTCGCGCGGCCGCGTCAATCCGCGCACTAAACTCATCTACGTCCACCTTACGGCCAATCCTCACCCACTCACAATACCTTGCCGAGCCTGGAGCATTGGAAGCAATGAAGTGCTGAAACTCTTCTTCCGTTGCGTCCTTCTCCAGTCGCATCGGCCATTTCTTCACTATCGTGTTCACCTTCTTCATCTCAAAGCCCGCCATGAAAGCTTGCATATCGACACCACGCCTAGTGTCATAGCGATCCCATATAGCGTCGAAGTCCATGAACTCCATCCTCATCTTCCAAAAACGGAGATTATCTACGTCTGTGTTGTCGCCAGTCCGGATGGCTCGCAAGGCAGGCATCGGCAAGTAGCGTACGTAACGTGCTAGGTCCTCTTCGAAGTTCGTGTTCCTATCATCTGGGGTCATGACCTCTGGTATGGCATTCATGTAGCATCCAATGATCATTGCATGCTCGTTAAGCAACTTGGGACGGAGGAGCGGGCCAAAGAGCTCGAAACACGCTGCGCCCACGTATCCAGCGTCGACGATGTTAGAGAACTATTCAGTCAGCATGATCTCAGCTAGGAGCATTCAAGTCTTGAAGGTGCGTCTTACTTCGATGCGATCAAATCCGGACTTCACCTTGCCATGCATCGCCATTGTCCTCGGCAGATTGACAGCATCGATGTCGTAGACCGTGAAGTTCAATCTGACATGGCGGATCCTCTCGCAGAAAGTCCGGATGAGGTCGGTGATGTACCGGTTTAGAGCTCCATAGATGTCGTTGGAGTTAGTGCCAGCCTTCTCAAGCACTTTGGCGTAAGACCAGCCACGGAAGGCATCTGTTTCTCCCCTCTGGTGCCAAGTCTTATCCTTCGAAAGATGGTACTTTGCCACATGGTTAGCACAAGGATGCCACGAGCCCCCAATGCTTGTGAGGACTTACGGATTTGGCGCCTCAAAAGCCTCTCTGGATGCACCGAAAGGTAAAAACATGCCGTCCTCGCGCATCTTCATGACAGGTACACGCCAGCCAGGGGGTGTGAGTACAGGACAGACTCGACGAAGTCTTCGCGAGTCTTCTCGGAGGTCACAGAGCGTCGAGCAATATGAGCCTCTTCAGCAGTCATCCCTTGGCACCCCTTGAGGTGCACCGGAAGCTCGTCCCAGTGCTTGTTCGTGATCGCGAGGTTAAGAGTGCATCTGCCAAAAGTCCATACCACCGACTGTGCCGAGGTTCCGGCCTTCTGCGCCATCTTGGTTCGCACGGCCTCGATGAGCGGTGCGATGCCCGTTTGCAGCTTAGCGAACATGTCGTGAGTGATACGTGGGGAGTACCAGAGATGCAAGATCATCTCAGCTGCCACATGGGGCTCATATTGTAGAGCGACGAGAAGCATGATGACGTTGCGAGCCACAATGTCCCAGTCCCTGTCGTTGATGATGATATTGCAGACGCCAGTGTAGTCTGATGGTAAGCCTGCGACCGACGTGATCACGTTTCGCAGGTCGCCGCAAGCTGATGGCTAAGGTTTAGTTCATAATAAACAGGAAATGGCACTGCCCTTACCAGCGAACAGAACATTGAGCTCTTTGACTTGCGCACCCTCATGCTGCTCCAACTTGATGACATCAATGGCGGGCATGTTACCCCAAAGCCATTTGCGATTCATGAAATTCATTTGCATCTTCGTCAAGTCGGTCCAGACCTCGTCTTCGACAAAACTCGAAAGTCGGCCTTGCTGGTGGAACGATGGCCGCCAGCTCGACTTGCTCATTGGTGATTTGCAGTCGATCTTATGCTTCAGCCAATGTGCCGTTTGGCACTCTTTACCGCAGTACTACTCGACATTAGTAGTTAAAGAGCATAAACGTGATCGCAGCGTTACTCACAGCGACCAATCTGCAGCCATTGCATGTCAGCGCTCCCTTGTTGTGGCAACCACCTGCGTGATTAGCACAAGGCGGAACCATTGTAACGCGTCTTCAAACAGGGATGATGAAAATGAAGTGAAAGAAGAATCGAGGATGAAATTTTGCTACCTCAAGTTGAGCGCCTACCCTCTTCGTGAAGGCTGCCTGGACCGCCGCGCTACTGGGGCGCGCCTTCCTTCAGTGCATACCCTAGGCGCGACTGCTATTGATCTCCATCTAGAAGACGCATGCAGTCATTCAGCGATTGCTCTTTCCTGCATTGTAGATTGGTCATTAGACCGATTCCGCTTTCATGTCTATAGCCTCGAGACATTAGGACTTCCATTCAAACCATCGTAGTGGGAGTTTTCCATCCCCTCGCTCTGCGACCACCATGAGCGATGATAAAAAAGGCAAGAGCTCCTCACTTCTAGCTCCACCTAATTTCACATCATGTCATTATCACAAGATGCTCATTCAGCGAAGCTGCTTCTCCATCTCCTCATAGGCTGCACCCCAATCCTTCGACGTGTCCTTCGCGCTCGGGGCCCTCACCCATTCGCAGTTGCGGACAGAGCCATACGTGTGATCGTCCTGCGCCATCCAAGCATCATAAGCTGCCTGGGTCATGTTCAAGCGAAGTCGAAGTGGCCATGGGCTAGAGATGGTGTTGGGCTCCCTCATCTGTAGACCGGCAGCTTTCGCAGCCTCCTTCCAGTTTGCCAGTCGCATGTGCTTGTCGAACGCGCCATCGAAGTCCTCAAGGCCACGGTCGACGTCCAAGTAGCGAGTCACGTCTGCGTCTCTAAGGGACTCTTCGTTACCGTGATCGGCATAGGCTGTACAAAGTGCAGTCGCCTTGTCAACGTCGGAGATGAGGGGTTTCAAGACCATTTTCTTGATTTTCTTCTTGAGGATGTTCTCGGGAGTTTGTCCCATGTACAGACTTGCACGGGTGGACATCATGTTGGAACCGAGGAGCGCGGCTTGCGGGTTCGAAGACCTGGCACGGAGTAACGGACTGAAGAGCAGGAAGGATTTTGGTCCGCCGAGCCACTGCTCGTCGAGCAGATTGGAGATCTGTCACGATAGCTTAGCACTGGTAACATCGTGGAGACCAGCTTGACTTTTGACTTACATCGATACGGTCAAAGCCCGTACGCGCGAATTCTTGTCCGCGTCCTTGGAACAGATCTGGAAGACCGAACACGTCTTTTTCAGAGAATCGAATGTTGACTGCGTGACCCCAGAGGTGGTTGCAGAAGCAGACTATCAGGCTACGAACACGACTGTGAAGCGCGCCATACAAATCGTTACTTGCTGGTCCTGCGAACGACAAGACAGACTCGATATCGTAGCCATCAATAGGTGCCGATCTCGTGTGAATTGGCCACTTCCTGCGCAAGAAGAGCAGGCTAATTCTGTTAGTGCTGTTCACGTAGGGAGGGGTCTGTACTCACGGATTCGGTACGGTGAAGTTCTCTCGATTCGCTCCGAAAGGGAGCAAGAGGCCGTCCTTGCGGTACTTAGAGCTAGAGACTCGACATCCCGGCTGCTGCTTGTACAGCAATGCTTCGAGCCAGTCAGCACCGGCCAAGGTCAGAACTCTGTCTCTCGTTTCCTGCGCCTTCTGTGTGCCGAACGTGGGGTCCCCTTTGACGTAAGCTGGCAGGCCCTTCCACATGGAAGTATGCATCGTTATGTAGAGTTTGAATTTGGACCAGCCGATCGTCTGATCATCATCTGGTATATTGGTGACTCCTTCGTTGATTGTCTCGATCCACGGCAGAACCTCCTTTTGTAGTGTGGCCTACATTTCTGGCGTGATGAAGGCAGAGTACCACAAGTGAAGGATCAAATCCGCGGCTTCCATCGGTGGGAGACTCTTCGCAATGAGCACCAGTACGATGTTGCGCACCGTGACGTGGTGGTCAAGATCATTGATGCAAATGTTGAGAGTGCCATCGAAAATGGCTGGGAGGCGTGCGATGGTATGCATGACAGACTGAAGATCACCGGACGCTACGGGATATCGTTAGTGAGTGTTTGAAGGAATTTACAGTGCTTGTCACGCACCAGCGAAGAGAACGTTGATCTCTTGGCCTTTCCTGACGCCTTCACGTTTCTCCAGCATAAGGATATCCTGTGGCGGTGTGTTGCCCCAGAACCATTGTGTCGCATATTTGGCAGCGTACTCCTGGACCGTCATTGTACGTCGATCAGCTTTGTCTGCTTCGTCGTCGTCTGCACATGGGTCGCGCTTCTGATGAAAATCTGGTTTCCAGCCTTTCTTTGCCATCGGCGACTTGCAATCAACTTTGTGCTTTACCCAGTGCGCTTTCTGGCATGCTGTGCTGCAGTACTGTGATAGATCAGATCATTTGAATGGGCAGTCGACAAGTGCAGCTTTGACTTACGCCAAGAAGCTTGCAGCCTTGACAGATGAGCGTGCCGGGCTTTGGGCATCGACCAGCAACATTACCACACAGAGGTGGCATTGTGCTTGATGGTGCCATGCTTGATTGTTTGTTTCTCCTCAAGCCGCTGAAAAGAATATGAAGAACTTCTCGAGGCGTCTGTTGATGTGGGCCCTTGCTCCCTGCCAACCATCTAAACGTACACATGACCCGAAAACATGCTGCGTAGCATTGTGCCGGTGCTGAGGTACACATGGGGTTCACCGATCGACTGGCCCAACTTTCACCTCTTGGCCCTTGATTCTCTGAAGGTCTTTCTCCAACCTCTCCTGCTCTCTCAGGACCTTCCGCTTGCCGACCGCGATCTTGTCAAATCTGCCTCTCGCGCCAAACTTGATCTTCGTAATCATATCCATCGCTTGACCTTTCGTCACATCACCGTCCTCAAGCTGGCTTTCTTGATCCCTCATCTTGTTCAAGTATTTGAGCTGCGCAGGTGACGCAGATCCACGTCGCCAAGGCTGCGACTTGTTGATGAATGCGTACTCGAAACCTGAAGTGTTCGCAGCGAACGAGTCTGCAGCATGAACGGCGTCCGAGAACGTGTAGGCGGCCGCGATCTTCCGCGGACGCGCGAATGGAGATCGTTTCGCTTGATCAATTGGCAGCTTTGCGGTGTATTCGATATTGAAGATTGCCTCTCTCTCAACATCTGACTTCCCCGATTCTTGTCCCTGGGATCGCGACAGAGCGATGTAGCTCCCGGTTTTCCCACTGAGTATATACCGATCCGCATTAACCTGCACCCAGGCATTCGGGCTCAAGGCTCGAATATGGCGCTCGCCACTGGTGTCCTCGATGAGGTCTTCCACAGAATCGTAATCGGTGAAAGTCATCGTCCCCGTCAACTCTGGCGAGCTTGCTGAGTTCCCTGGCATCTGACCTAAACCTGCTTGCGCATCCAGCTCTGCAGACTTGCGCTCCTTACGCTCCTTCATGTCGTCCACTGAAGCTTCCTTGACGAGCTCATCCGGGTCAAGTCCGAAGAGCGTCGGCGTCGTGACAATGCCCGTTTTGAGTGAAGACACCATATCGATGACATGACAATTATCCTTGCCAGGATACAGTCTCGTACCTCTGCCAATCATCTGCACAAGCAAATTCCGTGACTTTGTCGGTCGAGCTAGAATAACACAGTCCACATTTGGGATGTCAGTGCCTTCTGTGAACACACCACAATTCAACAGCACCGGATACTGTCGCTTCTTGAAACCTTCGAGTATCTCGTTCCTCGTGTTCGAGGGAGTGTCGCCAGTCACGAACTTGGCTTCTACTCCGTGTGCACGAAAGGTCGCCGTCAACTCATGAATGTGGCGGACATCCACACAGAAGATGAGGGTGGATTGTCGGTCGGCCGCACGTTCGTGCCAGGCGTAGAACGTGGCTTCGTTGTTCTCTGGCGTGCTCACAGCTTTGGACAATGCTGCTGTCTGGAAGTCGCCACCCACACCGCTCTTGACCTTTGCTAGATCTGCGTTGATCGAGACTGTAGTGAAGAGTACGTTCGACAGCCAGTTCTCGTTGATCATTTCGATGTAGTCCCTTCCCATAGTCAGTCTCACATCGCCAACGAGATATGCGAGTAACCCACTTGTGATACACGATGTGGTCAATTGCAGCACCGAGCTTCAATCCATCGAATCGCGACATCGTAGCAGAAACCCCGACCAGCACTGGTGAAGTCTCATTCACTTCTCGCAGTCTGAAGTAATTCAAGATTTTCAGATAATTCGGCGATACTATATGATGCGCCTCATCCACAAGCAGGAGCTTGAATCGATCAGGGTCAAATTTATCGATCCGCTCCCTCGAAGTGATGCTCTGCATGGAAGCAACAGTGATATCAGCCACACCAGTGGCATGATTCTTGCCCAGCTCGATCTCGATCCATTTCTCAGGATATGCAAGCTTGCAGTGGCGATATGCTTGATCTACTAGCTCTTGTCTGTGGGCGAGTATGAGGGTCTGGGTGGCATCAGGACGGTGGGATGGAATGCGCTCGATCAATTGAGTGAAGACGACCTGCTCATACATATATCAATGCTTGCTCATTTTCACCATACATCTGTATGCGCACCGTCTTGCCACTGCCAGTGGCCAAGGAAAGGCCTAGCCTTTTGTGCCCTCTCTCGACGTGCGAAAGTACTGCTTGTATAGACTCCTCTTGATATGGCCGGAGCTTGATCTCATGCTTCTTCTTTATGTTGGACGAAGCTGTCGCATAGTGGTGGGATCCCCATCGTGGGAATTCGTGAAGGGCATGACTACAAGCTCGAGACTGTATCACCAGTCTAGCAAGCAGCATGAAGAATAAACGATCTGTTGTGCATTGGATTCAGTTTCAACTTGCACGACCTGAGATGGATCTACTCGGCGCGTCATCGCGTGAGCACGGGTTTGAAATTAAAGTGGGTCCACTTTAGATGTCTACCTCGAGATCGTTGATCACAAAGTTCTCCCATCACAAACCGAATTTCCAAGCAGAGGTTCAAAGGTTGGAAAAATAGGGTATCTGAAAGTTCAGATGCAAGATGAAGAAGCGCCGACACCTTCATGGATTGGGAATTACCTGCATGGGCTGGAGCCCCAGCTGAAGAGCGGCCTGCGACAAGCCCATCTGGAACATCCTCACCGTTAAAACGAACATTCGAGGAATTTGATGAAAGCCAATCTGAGAAATCTGATGCCGTGTCGACTGCATCGCAGTCGAAGCTTTCGCCAACCGGCTCGGGACCATCTCAACAAGGCTCACTACGACAGGCTCTGCTCAGTGCCACACCTGATGCCGAACGCCTCGCCAAAAGACGTTCGATATCGAGAGCGGGGTCACAAGTCTCAGATGGCACGCCGACTGTATACCAAGCGAAGCTCTCGCCGACCGACTCGGCACCGCCTCAACCAGGTTCACTACGACATGCTCTGCTCAGTGCCACGCCTGGTGCTGAACACCTCACCCAAATACGGTCGGTATCGAGAGCGAGGTCACAATCCTCGCAGCCCATCTCTGTAATGTACCGATCGACGCCGACCATGAGTCTTAATCAAGCATTGATGGATGCCAATCCTGGAGCTGTGCAGCGAAACTCCAGTATATCAAGGCCCGCATCCCTTGAGGCTCGAACGCAGTTTTACAGTCCAGCACCAAGCTCAAGTCTCAGTCAAGCTCCGATGAAATCTGTTGAGGTCAAGGATGAAGAAGCAGAGTCGACACCTGAGATGGCACCGCCTACCTGGGATTCCGTTGCGCTTCCTACGAGGATTTTGACAACATTGTCCGATACACGTCGCGACACCAGCCAGCATTCGCAGACACACTCTGTTCTAGCTGACGATCAACCACGAGACGATTCAGCATCAGCAGCTCTGCAATACAGCGAAGAACCACGTGGGACGAGGGCACGGTCGACGACCTCACATGGACCTGAGATTCAGAAGCCAGATTCTTTAAATTCGATACCAGATAAGCCATCAGCCGAGGACCGCGAACGTGCAAGACATTTGAAAGAACAGCAGGTGGAAGATCACAAACGTGCCAAAGAGGAAGCACGCGAGCGAGCAAAGGCGGAGAAAGAGCGGCAACGCGAAGAGCAGAAGCGAGCGAAGAAGGAGGCGCGGGAACGAGCAGTGGAGGAGAAGCAGCAGCGATTGGAGAACCGCATTCGCGCGAAGGAGGAGGCGAGAGAGGCGAAGCTAGCGCAGAAGCGGCGGGAGACAGAGCGGCGTGCGCGGTCAAGGTCTGCAAGAGCGCAACCAAGAAGAAGAACGAGGAGTAGCACGCGTCAAGATGCTGAGGAGGAGGAGGAAGTTTTTGAGAGGTCTGAGGATTTAGCCCGAAACCAAGAACCGACTGATGCCACGGACAACAATGACGATGATGATGGAGACGATGCAGATGACATCGATGTAGAACAATTACCCATTCAGGACGATAGTTCCGATGAGGACTTCCCCGCCAACCCACGCCCGCGCTCCAAAGCCAGTGCATCGACTGGCCGACGCCAGGCACAAAATGCTCGTGCAAGGATATCAAGTCAAAGGCAAACCGAGAGCGACGGGGAACAGACACTGACCCCCGAAGACAAGGCTCGAATGCAAGGCGAAGAAGAGCAGGCACGTCAACTTGCTGCAGAAGAGGCTGCGCGAAGAAAAGCCAAGCGCATCGAAGCTCGCCGTGTTGCCAATGAGCTCGCTCGACCACAAGCTCAAGCTAACGCGCGACGCCACGATGAAGCATACAGTAATGCGTTTCGGAACTTGCTCAACGAGAGCATCCATGAATTGGCTCATCCCTTCTACTCGTACTACACGACGGAAGAATCTGAGCTTGACGACTCATACATTGGTCGGACCCTGTGGAAGGCTGCAGACAAGGAGATCTTCTTCGAGGCTACTGCTCGCTTCGGACATGACATCAAGCGCGTTGCTGCGGAAGTGGGGAAGTCCGTGCTCGAAGTATCTGCGTACATTGACCTACTGGAGCAGGGAATGAAGGAGCAAAAACACTACCTGGATCCCGAGATCGATGCGGCAGAGTTGGCGATTGCCATGGAGTTTCCTAGCACTAGCGAGGAGATTCTGGAAGCCGCGGCAGATGGGCTAGCTTGGGAGCAGTTCAAGCTTGATATGGAGAAGGAGATGAAGCATTATGGGCAGAAGTGGTTGATTGCTGAGGACGATGATGATGACCACTTTGAGGTCAAGGCTGCTGCTTTGTACTACGACGATCTTGAGCCGGAATCAGAAGTACGAGATGAGGAAGCATCAGAATCTGAGTCGAGCAAGTCGGATTACGAGGACCCGGACGAGTATCGTAGCTCTTCTGACGAAGACGGTGAATTGCGCGAAGCTCGACAACAGCGAGCTCAAATTTCCCAAGAGACTCCGAAGACGACTGACTGCGAGGGGCACGAGTCGCAAATCTTGGACGTCGAGAAGTACAGAGATTCCCTGACACCAGCTTGCTTCCCATGCTGGAAGCTGAAGCGCGACTGCACAATGGAATATCCCATGTGTCAGAATTGTAAAGGAGCTAAGAGACGGAGGCTGAAGACTGAGGCGTGTACCTACGAACCCAAACTGCCAACAAGACAAGGAAAAGTTGCCAACGAGGCCACAGCAGTAGATGGTCTTGCCAATTCGGGGATGGAAGATGGAGGACACCAGGAGCAGATAGCGGTCCCAGATCTTGCACCGGTGGAGCGCATGCACGAACCTAATGTCGCTGCAAATGGAGAAGGGACCGGCGTGGCAGGAGGAGAAGTCCTCATCCCCGGATCGAGTGCACCCGAGGAGCAGACTGAGGACAACACAGGAAGCACAGGCCCTGTAAATACATTTGCATCATCTCTGGTGCCAGACACCCAGCACACAGCTGCTACTCCAGCGCCTCCAGCGCCAATCCCAGCACCAGGGCACCAACAAACCGCCCCACGCAAACGCCTCCTCCGCACCCGCGCCCTCCTCCATCTTTCCAAACACCTCTTCCTCAATTCCTCCTCCCCGTCTTCCTCCTACCAGACCTACACACATCACTTCCCCATCCCTCGCACGATCTCAGGACAGCCCACGGGCGTGGAGAGTCAACTCAACTCTCCCGCCCTCTTCCGCGGCGC
>AZYM01000076.1:0-57659 GCA_000611715.1 Scolecobasidium constrictum UM 578 | reverse complement strand
AAATCGGACGAGGCACTTCTCTCGGGTCATGAGGACGAGACCGAAGATGAAGATGAGACCGAATTGGAAGATGAGGACGCGTTCACAAGCGCACGTGTCGAAGAGCCCCTCCATCGGGATGAGGAGATGCCTCAGCTCTATGGCGATGAGATCGAGGACAAGGACGAGGTCGACGATGCCGCTGCTAGCGATGCTGAGGACGATAAAATACCCCAACCACCTTCATCGCCATCTTCAGGCTCATCTACTGAGCGGCTAGGGTTGGGTCCAGTCTCAGCAGATAAACAAGCCATCCAGCCCCAAAACCCGCGTTTCGCGTCCTCGTCTTCCTCCTCGTCTTCATCGGATGAGAGCACGCCCACCACAGCCTGGAACGCCAGACAACCTCCTGCTCCCCCACCGCTGGAACCTCCCCCTCCACCCAAGCAATCAGCACCACCACCGTCCGCCGCAAAGCCCATCCCCATCACAGCCAAGACCAACGGCAGCAGCGGAGACTCCGACTCTGATGGTACGTCTAGCTCCTCCTCCGACTCAGACGATGAGTCCTCTGAAGACGAAGAAGCTGATCGCAGGGTCAGGAGGATCATGGCTGAGCGGGTGGGGAATACGGCGGTTGTAAGGCAGCGGACGCGGACGGTCTCCGAGAGTGAGGGGAGCTCGTCTGATGAAGAAGACGAGGATGAGATCGAAGAGCACAAGAGAGATAAGATGGACGTAGATAATTGAGTTAACTTCATTCAGATGCGAGATAAGGGACATGTAGTACAACCCTAGCAAGCCAGCTAATCGCACCCGTCAACACATGGCTCGGATGTCTGTCTAAAGTTCCACAACGCGAAAACTCCAGCGCCGTGTCCATGCCCTTTTATGCCCATCCAGCTAGTACAGATACAAATATGAAAAGCGTCTCTTCCAATCGCACATACACGGGACGAAGATCTCGCAGATGTCGAGAAGTGATCTACTCATCCTCGCTCTGCTCCTCCACAGACGCGTGCTGCGGCCGTCTCTGCACAGCGCCACTCCCCGCCTCAGTCGCCGTGGTGCCCTCTTGCGACTCGATGATCTGGCCGTTACCATGTTCATGCTCGTGATCATGCTCGTGCTCGTGGCTGTGGTCGTGGTTGCATCCCGGACCGTGTTGGTGTTCGTGACTGTGCGCTGAACCGGCCTTGAGACGGGCCTTCTCCGCTTTAGCGGCTCGCTTTTCGCGGCGCTGCTTGCGCTTCTCCTTTGGATCCTGCTTTCGTTAGTCCGTGGCACTTGCCCCTGGTACAGGGAGAGATGGGAAGGGCAGAAACTCACCTCATGCCACGCCCACACAGGCCTGAAACTATCAAAGAACCCCACATCCTCAAACAGGTTCGGATACAGCCACAGACCAGGCGGATGCGTAAACATCGTCACCGCAAACAGAATCAACCTTACAATCGCCATGACGAAGAAGAGCCCCAGCAAATCCAAGCACCCCATACTCAAGTACCAAACCCCCTGGCGCATGACAAGCGGCCAAAGCGGGAACATAACCACCGTCATGATGCCCGCCAGCGCACCGCCCGCATACAGCTTCTTCTTCCACTGCGGGCCCTCCCACAGCCACATGTAGTGCATGTCGTCGCCCGCGTCCTGCTGCTGCACTATACTCACGTTCCAGAGGCCCTTGACGCGCTTTTTGGGATCGGGCGGGGCGTGGTTGTGCCCTTCGTGGCCGGCGTTGGGGTCGATCTTTTGGACGCGCAGGGCGAGGAGGGAGAGGGGCAGGAGTTTGAAGCAGTTTTCTGCTTCTTCGCGGTTGGTCACGGGGGGGAGGAGAGCGTTCTTTGTGCGGGCTTTTTCGTAGGCGGGCGATTCGAGGGCGCGGATGGCGCGTTTGACTGTGCGTGTACGTATCAGCATCGGATTTCATGTGTGTGGTGAGGGGATGGGCAGAACATACCGCGGAACATGTCCTTCCTCTGGCCATTGAAGATACACGTCCGCATCTTCAGCTCCTGCGCCATGAGGAAGTTGGCTACAGCCAGCGCCTCGGGCTTCGGCGGCCCAGGCTGAATAGGCTGCTGCTCCGTTCCCCCTCCTTGCTGCTGCCCTTGTGCTTGTGCTTGCGCCTGTGCCTGTTGCGCCTTCATCATGGCCTCCTGCTGTGCCTGTGCCGCCGCCCTCACGCGCTGCACATACTCCTCATACGGCAGGCCCATGCGCTGCGCATCCTCGCGGAAGTGCCGCTGGATCACTTGGATCTGCTCTGGTGTGGGTTGCTGGCCTGGCTGGATCTGCACCGGCGGCGGTGTCGGGTGCTCTTGCCGTGTCGCCATTCTGAAGATGTAGGATTTATACTATCCACTCGTGCTTCCAGGTGAGGAAGAAGAGGAAAGTATTTTGTGCGAATGTGGTGTTTGGCAGAAGTGACAAAGGGAATATAACTCGCAACCATCTTTGAGGCCAACTTAACAATTAACTTTGGATCGGGTCTAGCGCCGCGGACCCCTGCCGCGCCACAAACGGCGGCCCTCTTTACAGCCTCATGTGGCTTGATTCATGCCTTAGGCTCTACATCGAAATTCGACCTTGTGCGCTCAAGACAATTTTTGTCGAAGCTTCTTTCCTCTCCAACCTCATCCTCACGCATTGAGTCAATATTCCGTCAGGAGACGACTACCTCACGTCCTAGCCACACGTGAGTATCTCTTCCTGATCGCGCTGTAAAGGCTTTCCGACTAATATTTGTTTTGTGAAGAAGTCTTTGCATCTTGCAACTTCCAATCTTTCTAGGACACAATGGGTAGGTTCCGAAAATTGCTTCAGAGGACGTGACTGGAGTTGGCTGACGCCCCATTGCAGCGCCAAAGTTCGATCCAAGCGAGGTCAAGGTCATCCACCTCCGTGCCACCGGTGGTGAAGTCGGTGCCTCCTCCGCTCTCGCCCCCAAGATCGGTCCTCTCGGTCTCTCGCCAAAGAAGTGCGTATCCTCCCCCATCCCCCTTTCACAACCCCCACTAACGCACACCCACCAGGGTCGGTGAAGACATCGCCAAAGCGACGGGCGACTGGAAGGGCCTCCGCGTCACCGTCAAGCTCACCATCCAAAACCGCCAAGCCGCCGTCGCCGTCGTCCCCTCGGCCTCCTCCCTCGTCATCAAGGCCCTCAAGGAGCCCCCGCGCGACCGCAAGAAGGAGAAGAACATCAAGCACACCAAGTCCATCCCGCTGGACGAGATCATCAACATCGCGCGCACTATGCGCTTCAAGTCGATGGCTAAGGATTTGAGCGGTACCGTCAAGGAGATTTTGGGCACGGCGTTCAGTGTGGGATGCCAGGTTGATGGGAAGAGCCCGAAGCAGGTGCAGGAGGAGATTGATGCGGGGGAGATTGAGAGTGAGTCTTCTCCTGTGTTAGAACAAGGGAGACTTTCGCTAACATGGTTATAGTCCCTGAGGAGTAAACTCCCTCATCGTGTTTCTTCGAATTCCCTCGCGCATTTGCAATACCACGGCGCTCATGAATTGATGATACTCACGCGGGGTAACACAAAAGGCATACACGCATCGGCCACTTGACTGTGGCTCGACGGCATAGATCCATGAAACAAGAGCAAGAAAGAGCTTTCTTCACATTTCCCACTTCATCTCTCCTAAGCATCAAGCACTTGCCCCCTTCTGCCTCGACCCTCCAAAGCCCACCTCACCGCACCACGCCATGCAAAATCGTGATGCAACCCGATTCCAACACTCTGGCCCGAACTGCTCGCAAGAGCTCCATGGTACTGGCCTATTTTGGTGAATCGAAGAGGAAACTGCATGGGTTGCAAGACTTGTGCACGTTTTTTGGGCCAATTACTCACCGCGACGCACTGCAGCTGGTGGGCGTCGTGGTCCTTTTCAGTGGTCTACATTTCGTTTCATTTCTGTTCACTTCTATTCAATGTGTCTTCTCTTTAGAAAGTGCCGTGATAGCTTAGGGTGGCGAGGGGGCGGGTGTTGTTCTGGTCTGAGGTTTGGTATGGAGTAAGAGTGTCTGCTGTATGAGCATGTTGACAGTTCTGCGGCATGAGAGGTGATACTGCTGTCATGTCATCCATTCTACCGTATTCCCTACATCTCGCAGCTGCTCTAGCCGGTGACCTGGGCCGGTACCGTGAATGAGCCAATCATCGAGCGTTGCTTCATGCAGGTTGCTTATGATCCTTTAGCGCGTCAGCCTTGCTAGCTGGATTTCGGTACTGTACCTGCATGACGACGGCGGAAAACTCGAGAAGCATGATACGGCTGTTTAGGTTGAGGAGCCGGAGTGCGAGGGGTCCGCTATATAGTTTAGCTGCGTGCCTGTCTTGCTGTACACGTACGGTGCATTGTATATACCCTCCACCTGTTCAGCGAATCGAATCTCCCCTCTAATTTTCTAAGTGCTCTAAATCTGCCCATCATTGATTGATCACCCAGGACTACTACTCTGACAGGAACCTCCCGAACATCATGACACCGCTGCCGTCTTCTGGGAAGGTAGACTGCACGCTTGACATCGACACGAGTAGCATAAAGGGTCAAACGGTGATCATCACAGGTGGCGCGAATGGGATTGGAGAGGGGTATGTGAGGGCTTGTCATGCTGCCGGGTAAGTCGGCGGGTGCCAGCGCCGCGGCGTGACTTGGAAGAAGAAGGGGAAATGGCTGACGCAGAGTCCGTTTGTGTAGGGCTGTTGTGGTTTTTGGGGATGTGAATGCGGATGATGGGAAGAGGTTGGAGAGGGAACTTCCTGGGTAAGTCCTGTCTGTTACGTTCTGTCGAGTCGAAACGAGACGTGTGAAATTCTCGCAGATACTAATAAGAGATGTCTAGCACCAAGTTCGTCCATTGCGATGTCACGTCCTGGGACGATCAGATCCGTCTTTTCGAGGCTGCAGCCGCTTTCTCACCTTCCGGCAGAATTAGCTACGTGATCCCCAACGCGGGTATAGCCACAAACGACGAGGTCTTCGCTTTCGAGGAGTCGGCGCCCACGAGACCGAGTCTGAAGACTATCGAGGTTAACCTCTGCGGCGTCCTGTACACGACGAAGCTGGCTATGCACTACTTCATTAAGCAGAACGGAGTCCGACCCAATGAAGCGCAAGAGGACACTTGCCTGGTGCTTATTGGGTCTGGAGCCGCTTTCCTGGACTGTCCGAGGGGACCGCAGTACGCGGCGACGAAGTGGGGTGCGAGGGGCGTGATGCACAGTCTGAGACGTACAGCGGGATTCTACGGCAGCAGAGTCAATATGATATCGCCGTGGTACGTCACCCCTCCCTCCCTCCCTCCCTCCCTTCCTTCACATGCGCAATGGAGCGCTGACTGACGCTGGCACAGGTACATCCGCACGAACATCATCCCCTCAAGCGCCTTCAAGGGCGTCGAGGATAAAGGCGTCATCCTCGCAACGACGGAGGAGGCGGGGCAGTGTCTTTTACGTATCCTGTGCGATCGCGAGGTTAATGGACGGATGCTTTTCTTGTCGGGGAAGAAGTGGGCGCCGAGTGGTTATCTGGATTTGGATGTCGATGATCATCATGATGAGTTGTGTGTGGAGATACAGAGGGATCAGCTTTTGGGCGCGCCGCCGGAGGAGGGGTTGTTCTTGGATGGGCGGTGGTGAGATACTTCCTCCGTACTAGTCAATGGATGGAGGCATAGTTCGCAACCTATTCAGATCAATCAGGCTCCACATCACGCAGCTTCAACCATGATGTGAGGTTGAAGTGGAGCAGACAATGGCCTGCGTTATAAACTGAACGTTAAAGGGGATTTTTCGACATGCTCGTCGCATTGAGTTCTGCAAGTGCTAACACATCGCCAAGCATTCTACTCGTTCTGCTGGCCGAATCCAATTCGTGGCGAGCCCTGTGAAACATCGAAGACAACATACTGGCTCTTCAAGAAGATGTCGCCAAAGATCGAGAAGCCCATGTCCTGGTTGTCCTGGATACCACCGAAGCAAGTAACACCGCTATCATCAACTGGTGCGAAGTTGACGTAGCTCCCCGGGACTGTAGTAATTAGCATCACTCCTCGCACTGTTAAATGTACCACATACCTGTTCGAGTCTCGCCCTCGATGATGAGGGAGAAGTCCGGCAGCGTAGCAGAGCAAGGGAATGTGTATCCACCTTGCTGAGGATCGTTCTTCGCGCCCTTGACTTGCTTGTAATAAGCTGTGACCACGCTGCTGTCGAGCATCAGGAGCGTGGTTCCTGTGTCCGCAATGCCCTGCTGCGGCGTGTTCGACTGCTTGTTGCCGATTGCGAAGCCGTCTGCGGTCATCATCCAGAAGCCCTGGCTGCTGTCGATGTCGGTGTAGACGAGGTCGCCGTCGAATTGCGAGTTGTCGATGAACTGCACACAAGCATTAGCATCAAAGTACAACTCCCGTCGTGGATCATCTGATCATACACCGAAGTCGTAAGAGCCAGCGGTGCCCTTCTTTAGGTTCGCAGCAAAAAGCTGCGTCTGAAGGTTCTTCCTGACGTTGTCGAAGAATGTTGTAGCCTTTCTTGGAGACACTGTATTGATGGTGCCAAAAGCAAGACCGACAAGACCATCAGTGTTGTCATCGTTCTTGAACTGCGTCGAGACCGATGTCGCTGCTTCAACGGCTTGAGACGTGGCGGTTACAGCACCGATGGCAACCTTGTCGGCGTACACCACTCCGCTTGCACCGCTACCGTCACCGTAGGAGATCCTCCATGATTGGCCGGATTGGAGTTTGCCTATTGCATTATAACGTCAGTCGCGAGTCAGAGGCATGCCCATGATGGCACATACCGCTAGAGGTCCTATAGATGCCATGCTGACCCCTCTGGCTTGTGGGCAACTTATCCGAGAACACCCATAAGTCAGCAGAACCGGTATCGAAATTTAAGTTCAATGTTGTGCCGCCAACGGTGACTGGGCACAGATACTCGGCATCGTACTGCTCCGGGTTCGCAGCGACAGTTCCAGACACAGCTGCAGCTGCGGCAGCGATGTTCGTCGGGACCTGCATGTTGTATTTCTGATATGCCTTCTGCATGGCAACTGGTCCGGCTTTCAAGACGGTGGCGCCTTGGACTTGCTCAATACGGAAGGATGTCGATGGACTCGGAGGGTCGACTGGCGCAGCAGCAGCTAGGCTGAAGAGGCCTGCTAGGGCCATCAATGAGTGTAAGGTAGACATAATGAGTGTGGTAGGTCAAGTGGACCAAGAACGAATGACTGAGGGATGGATAACGAATGGATCGCTACTGAAGATGTCGATACTGTGGCTACAGATGAGTGCTCAACGCCCAGCCCTTTATACGATACCATTGTGCCAGCACTGCGGCACTCATTTGAGCAACGAACAGGAGCTAGATCGTGAAATGCCATATCTGGAAGCTCATAGGCGACGGTCCAAAGTCTTCCTAGGATCCGGTATTCGATAAGGTACATAGACCTGCTGCATTCGGCCGCTCCGTGCGATCCGCGATCCCCATCAATCAAGATCAAGCCTCAATTGGCAAGTAGCTATGCAGGTGCGAAATAGTCAAACGAGAAGACAAGCAATCTGGGGGAGGCGACAAGCTTCTCGCGAAAAGCTTGGTCGGGCTTAAGCATCAGAAAGGAAACTTCATTTCCCTTCATCATGCAGGCGTGGTTCATCGGCACCTCGATTCACGAGCTGGTTGTGGACTCCGGCGATAGCGTTGTTGTAAATTGATTACCATGATCTGGTTGCCCGAATCAGAACCGCGCCCGAGGAAACGCAAACACCATCATCGAATCGCGCAGCTTGCATCGAGAAACGACCTACTGGAGATGGAATAGAGAGTTGTGTGAAAGCAGGACGTGAGTGGTTGGTGTTTGAAGATGATCAACGCGTGATTGAGATTGTGGTGTTTCAGCACTGCGCTATGCTCCTTTTGGCAATGAACTAACCCGAGGTGCCCTGTGGGCGGACAAGGACTTTGCTTGACTTGAGGTGCTTGATGAGCTCTCTACCTCTTGTGTTATCCCAGAACACGTTCGCAACATAGACGTTGTGCGAAGGATCATATCGATTTCCATCATCAAGCAGCTTACTATGCATACTCCGCATTCGATCTATAGACGAGGCTCTGGCATAACGCTCTTATCGGATTGTGCAGCGAGTACGAACTCGAAAGCACGATCCAGCATCTCCAACGCTTCGTCCATCTCTTCCGGTGTTATCGTCAATGGCGGTGCCAGTCTGAAAACTCCACAGCCACCATGCGCCGTGATCTGGGTCGACAGACCGAACTCCATAGCCTTCGCTGACACGGCCATGCCCAATTCAGTGCTCGCGGCCTTTGTGATGGGATCTGCCACAATCTCGACGCCTTGCAATAGTCCCCGACCTCGGATGTCTCCAATACACCAATATTTCCGTTGCATCTTCAGTAGACCTTCTCGCATCTGCTGGCCGCGCTCACGTGCCATCCTTGGGACATCGTCGCGCACGGCGATCTCAAGTATCTTACTTCCAACGGCGCATGGTAGCGGGTCATTATAGTGTGTCGTGATGAAGACAAACTTGCGTTCCTGAGCGATCTGCGCGATTGCGGCTGTCGTGCTGACTGATGACAGAGGAAGACCTGCACCGATCGTCTTGGACAAAGCAAGGATATCAGGAACGACTTCGTCACGCTCGAAGGCGAACATTTGCCCGCAGCGACCGAGGCCAGTTTGTGCTTCATCTGCAATGAGGAGCATACCGCGCTTCTTGCATTCGATGGCAATCTGCTTCATGTAGCCTTCTGGTGGATCGATGATTCCACCAGCCGAGAGAATGGGCTCAAACACGAAGGCAGCCAATGAACCGACCGACTGTGCATCAATCATTGACCAGCCAAATGCCATTTCTGTCTGCCAGTCATAGCTGCCATCGGCGTGTCTGAACGGTGATCTGAACGCATTCGGAGCTGGGAACGCGAACTGTCCGGGCATAAGCGGTAGACCATGCTTTCGACTCATTGAGTATGTCGCCGAAGCCGTGATACCCGTCATGCCATGATAGCTGGCAGAGAAGGCGACAATCTCAAATTTACCAGTCACGCACTTGGCAAGGCTAATGCTAGCTTCCACAGATTCTGAGCCTGTCGACAAGAAGAACGATTTTTCCAGAGGTGCCGGAAGGACCTGGCCAAGTCTCTCAGCGAGCTCAATGACTGGAATGGAGACAGCCTGACTGTTGAGATGATCGAGCTCTTCGGCGTATTTCTTGACCGTCTCCACGATTTCTGGGTGAGAATGGCCTACAAGGGTGGCCATCTGTCCAGATGAGAAGTCCAAGTACCGCTTTCCATCGCTATCGTAGATCTCGGTGCCCTTTGCGGACTTTATGACGGTCGGCAGGTATGGGATGCCGGTTGGCATGAGGTATTTGCTGGCGCGGGACCATAATGTAGTGCTTTCGGAGGCCATGGCGGAGACTTGGAAGGAGTGTCTGACTTCAAACTCGCAGTTTTCAGTGAATGTCAAAAAACTATCGTCGGTGTTTCCTCGACAGAGCACATCAATTCACGACTTTTGTACCTGCTGGAGCCCTCGATTTGACACGATCTAGGCACGTGACTTTCCCGCGGAGAACTGGACCACCCTTATCCGCGTATCGGCAAACTTGACCGCGGCGAACTGCGAGTCAGCTGTTTATCTAGTCGGAGCTTAGTGAATATTCCCAGCTTATCAAGTCTTGTGCTTCGGAATCGCATGACCGAGCTGCAACTTCAGCATTGCTATCGTTTACAATGCACTTGGCAGATAAGGGAGCTAGACTTGGAGATGGTCTATAAAGACATGATATTGCATTGCATCCGCATGGAACTGAAGCACAGAACCTGAGCACCATCTTCCCAGGACCTTTTCAATTGATCTTCACCTTTCATCGTCATGGCATCAGAGGACAAGAAGGAGGTCGCCTCAAATACACAAGCCTTGGGTGAGGATGGATCCAGCGATCAAGGCAAGGAGCGCACCGCCGCAGACACTGCCATGGGTGAAGCAATTGCTGTTTATGGCAATGTCGAGGCATTCGAACGTGCTGGATATGTCCAGCGAGGGTGCGTATTACCCGAACCTCAGACTTCTGCCCCATGCGCTGACTTCTCTTCAGCCTGAAAGCACGACACCTGCAATTCATGGCCCTTGGTGGCACCATCGGTATGAGTCTCTTCCTGGGCATCGGTCTCGCGTTCCTCAAAGCCGGCCCGTTGTCAGTCTTGCTTGGCTTTTCCATCACAGGCACTGCGATCTACGCCATGATGATGGGGTTGGGAGAGATGACTACCTGGCTCCCACTACCTGGCGCTATTCCAACCCTCTGTACACGCTACGTGGACCCAGCAATGGGTTTTGCAGTGGGGTGGAATATGGCATATCTATGTGGCATCGCTGTCGCCGCCGAAGTGAATGCCGCATCACTTGTCGTTGGGTTCTGGAACTCTGAGATCAACCCCGCGGCATGGTGTTCGATCGTCATTGTGCTCATCGTCGCATTAAACATCTTTGCCGTCTCCATCTACGGCGAGGCCGAATTCATCTTTGCTGGCATCAAGCTCCTCACCATTGTTGGGCTCTTGATCATGTCCTTCATCGTCGACCTGGGCGGTAGTCCAACAGGCGATCGTCTCGGCTTCAGGTATTGGTACAATCCTGGTCCGGCCATGAAAGAAGTCGTTGGCACCAGCCACTGGGGTCGATTCTTGGGCTTGTTCTCAACCCTCATCTACGCAGCCTTCACGTACGGTGGTGTGGAAATGGTCGCCATTGCTGCCGGCGAGGCTGAAGACCCACGTCGCAACATACCAAAGGCTGTCAAGCGTATCTTCTGGCGCATTGTCCTCTTCTATGTCCTTGGCTCGCTAGCGATCGGTGTCCTTGTGCCGTCGAATCATCCCGAGCTAGGCATCACCTCGCCTTGGGTCATTGCCATGGAGATCGCAGAGATCCGAGTCCTGCCACATATCATCAACGCGGTCATCCTGACTTCAGCCTCGTCATCAGCAAACGCATTCGTCTTTGTCGGCGCACGATATCTGTTCGGTCTCGCTCAGAATGGTCAAGCACCAAAGATCTTCTTGAAGTGCACGAAACAGGGTGTCCCGATCTATGGTGTCATTTTCACTGCGGCATGGAGCGCTCTTTCGTACCTCGGGGCATCTGATGGCGCTGCTGTTGCCATGCAATACTTCATCAGTCTAGGCACCATGGCAGTCCTGTTCAACTGGTGCAGCATCTCGATCGCGTATCTGCAATTTCGCAAGGCTCTCGTTCTCCAGGGTGTGGATCGGAACACAATGCCATTCAAGTCACGATGGCAGCCATACTCCGCGTGGTATGCATTGATCTTCTTCGGGTTGGTCATCGTGATCAACGGCTGGGAGATCTTCACCGTGCCATTTAGTGCTGAGAAGTTCGTGACAACATATATCGGCATCCCCATCTACTTCGGCCTCTTTCTGTTTTGGAAAGTCTGGAAGCGCACCAAGCTGGTTGATCCTGCCGAAGCCGACATTTGGACCGGCAAAGCTGCGCTGGATGCTGAGGTCTGGCCTGAGAGAAAGCCACGGAACATGTGGGAGAAGATCTGGTTCTGGATTGCTTAGTGCATGGTTTGTAGTCGATCATGCATCTGTTTCTGTCTGATTATCCGTATGTGCAGGACCAGCAGGATTAGAATGGTCCAGCAAAGTCTGAAAAGAAACCATTCATCGCAATCATATCCATGTCCATCAGCATTGGTTCCTGAAATTGCTGAAAATCTTGTGATGAAGACGTCGTGTCTGCTATCGTGCATGCCGCCTCGATTTTCTCAATCAGATCACTGCACGTGTCCAAACAGTTGTCGGCCACGTCCCAAGAATAGTTGTCTCGATGGAGCTGCAATGCATCGATCATAGCTCTTGCAAGCTTCAGCGACGGATTGTTCGATGGCCCACGTGATGTCAAAGCACATCTGATGAGGAATGTCGTCGCCGAAGTCAGCGTGTAAGCATTTGGAGGGATCCAAAAATCCCGGCAATGCTCCTCAGTCAGCTCGCGTACGAAGTCGACGACTTCTTCGCAAACGCGTCGCGCTTGGATGTAGTAGACTGAGTCTACATCACTGATGTGCAAGGTCGACTTATCGTATTCGAGCTGGCTCCGTCTGATCAGTAGCTTGACAGAGAGATAGGAGAGTCGCAAATTTGCGGCGCCTTGAGCAACGAGGCCGGTTCCACGAATGACGAGTCTGCGCAGATGTTCGTCAAGTGAGTCTTCCCAGTCAGTTAGCAGACGCTCGAGGTCGAACGGTGCGATGTCTGGCCGGCGAATGTAGTCGTTGTCCAGTCGATAGACATGCTCCAAGCAGTGGCCGAGGACATCGGTCAAAGTCGTCAGCGCGACAAAGCAGGATGCTGCAGATATCTGCGAAGCTGTAGAGTTGGGCTTGCATAGGTCTTCCACGCGAAGGAAGGGCACGTCGTATTGTGTTCGGTGTATCAAGGGTGGTGTTCCATATGCTAAGCTGAACCTGGCTTGTTTGTCAGGTTTTAATGCAGACATTGATAATAAGATTTGCTCACCAGCGGTCATATATGAGCAAAAGCCGCCATATCCTGATCCTGAAGCTCTTTTCGGTCGGCGACAGTCGCCATGCAGAAGGATCCTGATTCAGCCCAAAAGCATTCGCATATCCCACTGCGGTGCCTAGCCATCCGGTGTTACCCAATGAATGTGTTGAAGGTCTGCCAGACAAATTGAGCAATAAGGTGATAATGGTTGAGATGGCTGGTGTGCAAAAAGCTTCGGCGTTGTATGCGTTTTCGGTCCTGTCCTGCACTTTAGAAGGAAGCAATATCGGACTGTCTAGGGGAAACTCACTGCATCCAGATAGGGTAGATCTCTGGGCAAGGGAGATTTTTAAGCGCTGGCGATGAGTGCCAGTATGTCACGGTGATTGCGTAGATATGCGAGAGAAGGGCTGGCGATATCTGATCCTTGTGCGATTCATACACACGCCTGAATTGCATCTCGTCAAAAAGCGGGAAGCTGACATTAATTTTCTGGAAAAAGCTGGGTCTAGATCAGCAGGCGACGAGTACGCTATCAGAGATGGTTCTCACAGGTCAAGCAATGGGCTTAGATGTGGCTCAAGGGCCTTCTCTACCAAGTCAAGCCTAGTGGCAGCTTTGGCTCGGCTCTCAGCTTCTCTCGCACCACGCTTCGGCTGGGTGTTGAACACGATTGGCCTGCTCGGCCCATGCGCACCATTTGAGTCCAGATGGAAGCGTACCATTCGCCTACTTTGACCATAAGGTGTGTTGGACAAATACTCCTGGAAGACTTTGTCGTCATCCGCAATGGCAAGGCTGACCACGTGTGAGCTTCCTTGCTCTGTCTTAGTAATGAACTCGGCCAGTGCGGGATTAGTGGCCATGTCCTGTCCAATCGAAGGCGAAGGCACGTCGCCATGATCGGATCGTGCATCAACTCCATCGACATAAGGCTCTAGATGAGCTGATCGGAAAGTTTGTGCAGATGAGACCGTAGATGTTGGTGATAGGAGTGTCTGGGATGCTTGCGAATTCGACATCCTCTTGGATTGACTTCGTGCCTTTCGTGGTCGCTCGCCCTTGGAAGGGAACACACATGCTGTGCCGTGCGCTTGGCACATGACACAAGTCGAGGTAGATGGCCGAGTCTTGCATCGTGACTTTCGAGTGCGACACGGCACGCAAGCTGGCTGTAGGTGGGACCGGTATGGTCGTCCTTCGTGGCCATTGAGCCTTCTAATCACACACTCGGGATCCATGAGCGGCAAATAGTGTCGAAATGTATACGCGGATAGGAGATCTGGAGGATGGGAAAATGGTCATTGCAGGACTCCCTGCGTGATTTTGTGCTTGCTTCCCCGCAAGCACCTCAATCAGCCATCAGACCATCATGGAAGGTGCGAAGACGACCAAGACGCGTCCTGCATGTTGATCTGGCCATGATCTGGCAGCTCGTAGGCAAGGTGGTTACATGGAGTCCGGACTGCTCGTACTAGAACGATGCAACAGTTTCCCGCGGGAAAGTCGGCAGCTTATCTTGCATTGGCGGATGGAGGAAGCGGCTTGGTGGTGGAGCTCGGGGATGCGTCTCGCGCCTTGACGCCTCAGGCACGCATGCATCATAAGGCTGGACTTCCACGTCGCGACATCGACGAACACCAGACGGTACAGCATTGAGCACCAAGCACAAACACAACTCAATGTCTACTGCAAATTTGCTCGACGTCTGGGAAGCTGCTAAGGCTGACCCTTTCTATCCCTCGGTCTCCAAGAGCTCGCAATTCTTCGTTGGTGCCTTACTACTCCTGATTGGTATTTCTGGCACAGTACTTCGTCAATGCCTTCTGCTAACAAGATGCTAGCGTTCGTACTCTCCGGTGTCTTTGCTCTCAATCGATCAATTGTCACGTTACCGGTTCTCGGGGTACCTGCGTCATTAGCATTTGGGTAAAGCTTGCGTTGCTCCATATATGATACCAATGACTGACGAGATCGCAGTTTCGGCGCAGTTTACATGATTTGTGCGGTCGGCGTCTACGTATAACATTCCTACGTCCTCTTCACACCCAAAAGCGATACCCACTGTCCTGGATCTGGACATCTGTACCATAGCTGGCATGAATTGAACGCCTCGAAACGCATCTCACACGCTATCTCCGTTACTCTTATATCCTTCACAATGGCAGACAAAGGCGACGGACCAATGTTCAGCGCGGTCTCCAGCTCGGCACGCCAGCTATTCCTGCTGCTCCGATGTATCAGCTTTGCGCCGAAAGTGCAAGTCCAGATCTCAGACGAGGGGATGCGATTTTCTGTCGAAGACTCGAGTGTGATGGAGGGCATGGCATTTTTGGAGAAGGCTCTGTTCACTTCATATCACTACAATGCGCCAGCTCCGCCATCGCCACGTTCAGATAGCACGTCCAACGAGTCGCATAATCCAGTATTCGCGGTATCCTTGCCCTCGTTACTCGAAACGCTGCAGATCTTTGGCCTCACGGTTGAGAATAGACCCAATCCTTTTGGTAGCGGTGGTAGAGGCGAGGCCTTTGCAAATCACGCGTTCTCGAATCAAGTCCTGGGCGTTTCAGGTCTCTGCCGACTGCAATATGATGCACCGGGCGCACCTCTCACGATCTTCATCGAGGAGTCTGGTATCAAGACCACCTGCAATCTGAACACATACGAGCCATCCTTCGTATCAGACATTCCGTTTTCACGCGATCACATCGCCATGAAAGTCATCATGCGAGCCAACTATTTGTTCGATGCCATTGCCGAACTCAGCAACAACAACCCGCAGATCATCACGCTTAGCGCAAGGAGAAGGATATTCACGGTATCAGCGAGCAGTCCCCTCGGAAGTGCTACAGTCGACTTCCATCGCGACGCCAAAGCCACGACACACAAAGCGCCTCCAACGAACGAATATGGTGAGGAGTTAGGCAACGCCGACGACACGCAGCGACAAACCAGCTCAGGTCTTCTCGAGACATATCTTCTCGCGATGGAGAACGGTTCATTCAGCCAATCGTACAAATTCGCACACGTAGCTGCAACGAGAAAAGCACTCCAAGCGGCCACAAAAGTCAGCATTCGTGCTGATGAGCAAGGGGTGCTCAGCCTGCAATTCATGATTGAGAATCTAGAAGGAGGCGGTGTCAGCTTTGTGGACTTTCGATTCGTGCCGCTAATTGGCGATGAGGAAGAGCGAGGCATGAGCGAAGATGAGGCGAGCGAGGACGAAAATGGCGAGGCAGAATATGTCAATGGGAATGGGGCTGGTGCAGACACAGAGGAAGAGGAGTAGGAGTGCAAGGGCTATCAGAACAACGCGTCTGCATTCGACGAGATGTCGTTGCAGTCAGCCGGACGAGACTAGAAGCCTACCAACGCAAATGCATGAAATTTATGTGAAGTTTATGCAGATATATAATGCGCTTCAGACATCAATACAGCTTCCTCCCATGTCCAATAAGCAGATTCTACGGACTCCCCGTCTACTGCACGACACTTCTCCGGCGACTTCGCTTTGCACAGCAAACCAAGCCGACCAATGTCCCCACTGAACCACCCCGGTGGACAACTCCTGCTCGTGCACCAGCACATACCCAGATTTGCGGCAACTACCCAATTCGACCCCGTGAACTGGAACTTGTTGCGGCAGCGGCGAACGTCCATGGAAACCCGAGGCCAAGCTTCTCCATCCTTTAGATTGACACGGAGCAGACGGAAGAGCTCACGAGGCATGTCAATGCCGCGCTCCTCGATGTGTTTGGTAAGGTGAGGAGGGAGGTCGGTCGCGATGATGTGGCGTAGACAGTGTGTGAGGTTTCGCACTTCACGGGTGTCCTTTTCGCCTGGTCGGCGTAGTTTGATCGTGCCCTTGATGTCTGCACGATATTCCTGCGGACACCAGACCCTGTCCGTGAGGAACGTACGCGCTTCCTCAAGGTCTTCGAAGTAGAATTTGACTTTGTTCTGTTTGCTGTAGAAGCGCTCAAGCAGCTCCGCGCGAATATCTGGATGCACTCTTCCCAACGGCTTGATGCGCGTGATGAATTTGAAGACGGTGTACTGCGCGCCTTCGGTCTTCTCGTACTTGATGCCGCCGTTCTCGATGATGATGTCGTAGATCTGATCGCGGAGCTCGCGAGGCAACGGCACAAATGTCGTGAATGTCGGGGTGGGTGATGGTAAACGCTCGCGCTTGAGCGCCCGTCGCATGTGAGGTGGATTAAGAGCCACCATGTCGATTACTGGACTGAACGGCATTGCTGTTAGGGAAGAGTAGAAATCGAAAAGGACTGCAGAAAGTAAAAGTTCAAATGACGTGACGAATGTATTGTGAAGTAGGCTGGCGTAAGGAAAGTTAGACATCGCCGTGGAAGACGCACGAGCGTTGGCTCAGACAGGCAGCAAGAGGAGCTTCTCTGAGACAAATTTGTCACGGCTACCTAAGCCAGAATGCTGGCCTTCAACCTCTTCCATCTTTATAAGGTACAAGTGTCTGTCCACAATCTCTGTGCTCACCTCTAGCTTCAGCGCAATTCATGACTTCAGAGAAGCAAGTCCTCGATCCATTTGCAAGAAGCCTCGTGGCCATGTCCCATGTGTGTAGACACTGACAGTATCAGGTAGGGCCCTCTAAAGGACTTTAGACGCTTTTGACCCCTGTGGATGCTTGCTGCCACGATAGTGATGCTTTGGCTGAACCATTTCGTGTCAAAGCTGCACAATCGGGTCTGCATGTCACAACCACCAGAGACGCGACAATGTGTTTTGGAGGAGAATCAGTCAGATTGCCGCATTAGTCAATGCTGCTCAAGCAGCAAAACAACACGGCCAAGTGACCTACAAAATTGGCGCTGGACACTTCCCGAAAACCATGCTCGTCCGGCCAGTCATTCCAATGTAGCCACACCTGAACATTCCAATCTTCGCCGGGGATGCTGAAGCAGCCATGGTATTGAGAGATTGTGCAGCACGTATCCAGCGCCTCCTCAGTTGTGTTGCAACGAATGCCTAGCGCTGCAACCAGATGATCCGGTAATGGACCTTGGGTCTCGGGTGCCATAAGGATGCGAGCCTGCTCAAAGCTGGACGTTAAGTGCCCCAGGACACCTTCTGTTGCCCTGAGATCAGCCGGAGAGTCAAGGCCGTAGGTCGTGAGTGCGAGGGTGCCACGAAGCTTGAAGCGTGTGGAGTCGGGACACCAGAGTGGATCGTTCACGAAATTACAGGCATCCTCAAGCCCTGTGAAGAACATATTGCCCTGATACGGTCTGGCGTGATAGCGCTCCATAAGCTCGACTCGAATGGCTTTGCTTATATCGAAAAGAGGCTTCATCGGCAGCTTGAGCCTATAAACGGGAACGAGATTCGGCACTTCAGACATGCCCCTCGTAAGATAAGCATCGTAAATATGGTCGCGCAGCTCGCGTGGAAGCTGGAAGATTGGAAATGGCATGATTGACGGAGAGTGCGTGCAGTAGATGGTGTCGTCAATCTTTGAGTGAGCTTCTGGTTGATTAGCACCTATGTTTGCAAGATGCGAATTTAGACTCAAGCGTTCATTGATGACTTACTCACCTTCAATGCCGTGAAGAAGCTCTATGATGGGGCGCACAAAGCTGCTTGAAGCTCGAACGGGAATTGTGGCCAAAACAGCTTGAAGTTCGAGGGTGAAGTTTAGGTCAAAGAGAACGAACTACAAACGAAGAAGTGGGGCCTTGCTCCGCGGCACCTAGTCAAATGCGGTGGTCACTTGATGCCTGATTCGCCGGTCTCCTCGCTGAGGGGGATGGAGACATGACACGTCTTTTCGAGTCGACGGTCAAGCCAGTTCTGACTCGGATCCCCAGTGTCTGCATGATCTCTTCCAGTCGCATCTTGAGGATGGAACGAAGCAGCAGATTGAAAGAAGTTTCTGTTTAAACAATGCAGCGAAGAGCATGGTCCCGTCGCCCTTTGAAAAGGTGAATAGGCGGGTGAGGCATTGATCGCACACTGTCATGAGTCGCCTCTCACGCTGATCCGCGCGACTTTGCCCTCTTCTTCAACCGATCGTGAGATGCCGCCACTACCTTATGGCTGCCCCAATTCCGAAGGAAGTAGTCATGCGCGACCGAGGACAAGTCTCCCCTCCTCGATGCGCTGCCAATGGAGCTTGCACATCTAATCGCCATGTCCAGCCTCAAAGTCAGTAATTGCTCAGTGTCAGAAGAGCTCCGTGATCATCCGTCACGCTTGTGCATGTTTCAACCTGCCTCGGTGAAGAGACCAAGCCGCCCAATATCGCCCTCAGACTTCGTTCTTAGATAAGTGTCCCCGTCGGGCTCGAGTTCAGGCTGAGGAATAGAGGCCTTCACATGCCAGGTCTGACCACGAATGGACACGTCAAAGAAGTAGTAAGAGTCTTGCTTGATGCGTATCTCGACCACCTCACCCGGGCAAACGCAGGGACGGAAGACATCAACGGCTCTTTCGGGCATTGGCATCCATGCAGAATACGTCGGCAGTGACTCCTGTATGTCTTTGAACATGGATCCGAAGGTTGAGTTCATCTGCCGTAGCGCAAGCTTCTCAACTTGACTCGATCTCGTCCACTGCCCTCCACGATATTGGCGAGGTCCAGCAAAAGTGATCTCCCCACGGAGCTTATGTCGCAAATGTTCCGGGCAGTACGACGAGCCAAAGAAGATTCGCGTTGATTCCAGGTTGTCGAAAATGAGATGGAATCGACTCCTCCCTGCATAGAACCGCTCGATCAGCTCCCCTCGCATCAGCTTGTTGACCTTGGCTAAAGGAATGATGAGCTCGCGAAAGGCACCGATGTCCAAAAAGTGCGCCGGATGAGGCTCTTTGAGACCGGACGAGAGGTAGCGGTCCCAGATCTGGTCTCGTAGCTCGCGTGGGAGCGTCAACGGATTGGCTGGCATTGCTGCACAAAACATGGAGAGTGAGCCAATGCCGCTTTCTGCTGCCGAGGATGAATTGCGTGGCAGTGTATGGCTAACAAAAGAGTGAGTGGGCTGAATGATTGCGAACAGTAAAGATGGTCAAGTCTCCAGGCACGATCATATTGTGCGAGGCGGTCAAGTTGAGCGGGTGCAGGTCACGTTCCCAAAGGGGGCGATTGTGGGGATCAAAAGTGGGGCACTTGTGCTGGGAGTTCTGCCCACAGCTTACTCCTAATCCTTTCTACCTCGAAGCATGTTGCGAAGTCTTACTCTGCGTTGCGCTCATTAAATCTTGCAACGGATTAGACGCAACAAGATACATACTCACGCAATATGCACTGGTCGAGAACAGGTACGCAGGAGCATCGGTTCGGAAGATCTTCTACATTTTGGGTCAGAATTCTTCATTATTGTTCCTATGAAATGGCCCAATCTTACTTCGAGCACCCAATCAAGCAATTTTTTCCAAAGGCGTTCACGAAGCAGCCCAAGCCGACCAATGTCACCGCTAAAAGAAGCTTCCAACGGCCGCCCATGCTCTATCCTCTCATAAGTCATCTCAACCTGCCAGTCCAAGCCTCTGAAAAGGACAGTATGGCAGCGCGTCTCTCTAGCGACCTCACCCTCCCGCTGAACCGCCGGGTCAGCAACACCATCGCGAGCGTTCCTCTTGACAGAGAACGTCCGACCCTCTGGGCCGTCGCGCTCATCGACACGTATGTTAAGCAGTCTTTTAAGACCCTCTATCGGCTCTGGGCCCCATCGTAATTGCTCATAAATCAGGTTAACAATATTAGTTCCCTTCTGAACGAAGACTACTTCGCCGCGTAATAGGCTGCGGTGTGGTTCAGGGCATCAGATGTCATCGTTGAGGAAGTCTGAGAGTGTGTCGAGTCCTCGGAACCTGAAATAGATGTCGTTATCCGGTGCGTAGAAGTACTTCAGGATCTCTGCATGGCGTCCAAGCACCGCCTTGCAAATATCTCCAACGATTTTGTGGAATCTGGCTGGTGTCCAGACGTGGTCCGGGGTGAAATATGGACATACTTCTGGGGTGTCGAAGAGGCATTGTGCGTGAACCATCTCTCGTAGTTCATAGGGAAGAGTGTGGAAGCTCGCCATGATGGACTGTCGGATGATCTGTCTGTACGATTGCGATTGAAGCTGAGGCCTATACTGAAATTAATCGATGCTCCGCACAAAGTTTCCTGAGGGAGAATATAGGCCATGTGTGGACAGGTCGGCGACTTTTCAGATGATCTTTCGCGACTCGACAAGTTCTTTGTATCTTGGCCTTTGACAATGGTCAATGCCATTGTCTCAGACCAAATAATCTCGTCACAGCTCTACTGTGATCATCGTAGGCATTTGCATCATGTTCGTGCAGTCGACATGACTTAATGCGGAAGCATGATGCAAGTCTGCAAATGAGTCGTACCTCTGGGTGGCTCTGACTGAAGTGCGCCATGGTGATATTTCTTCTGCTGGAGGATCTGACTTCTCATTTTCCTCTTTGTCTCCAAAGCAGGAACATTGCACGAAGACATCGCCCGATCAAAGTCACTAATACAATCCCATCGACACCAGCACACAGCATAGCAAATACATTGACCCAGCGAAACGGATCAACAAATGGTCGGCATCGGAGTAGTCTTTATCTGGCTCTTCCTTGCGGCCGTGGCATCGTTGGGAGCAGCATTCCTGGGGCTAATCGCGTTTCGCGCCGTAATGTTCGGCACGCTCCCAGCAGCTGCGCGGGAGCCGCTGGGTTCTGGATACCATTCCACGCGACCGGAACCATCAGAGCAGAAGGGTAAGGGACCTGCTGTGCCGGAGCGCGCGCATGCTCGGCATGAAGGGATTGAAGGGCAGATGGTCTAGCCGCTAGATCGACTGGGATACTCTCACGCGGAGCTCGAAGGACGGGATCTGCAAGCAGATAGGTGGCAACTCTGACGCTTCTGTAACTGTTAGCGGTGTGGCACATGTTGCCGTACCGATCATGTTTCTGCGGTCTGAATGTAAAGATTCTTAACAAGATCTCAATGACACACCTCCATCTCCAAAGCTGCTCATGGAGTCCTCTTGTGCATAAATTCCGGGAAGGGCGCCGCAATTGGTGAAGACCATATGTTAGTGTCATAATTTCCTGCGTGCTCGTCGCCGTACTTGCCTCTGGGGCCTCGAGTCAAAGCTGTGTATGATGGCATGCGCACAGCTCCATGCGGCGAACTTGCCACAGTCTCCAGTCATTGACATTGTCCCACATATCATTTTCCTTGTTATAAAAGTCGCGTACTCTTTATTCTCTTTCTCTTTCGCCAACCGTACCGCAATGAGCATGCATCGAGCAGCACGTTCCAGTAACAACCGGATCAGACGCGCGAATGAACAGTTGATGCATATTTCATACAGACCAGCCGGGCTGCCGACCGATGCACCAGGGCACGAGAGTCTCCTATCGTCCATGACACCGAAAGGACTCGTATTTCGGGCTCTGAATGTCAAAGCAGGACACAAGCACGACCACGCCGCCGACATCGACGATCTATGATATCTCATGATCCCACTTCTCGGCCCAATATGCACGGCGCCTGTGGTCTGGTTGGCACTGGACTACTTCTTCGCGACACCATTGACGGCGAGTGAGCTCAAACAGGTCGACGTGATTCTTTGGCTGAGCACCTGTTTCTATTGCGTTTGGGCTTTGGCGGTCTTAGTACGGCTGGTCCGGAGAGCTAGGAGAGCCGGGTCTGGTATCGTTTGAAAGAACGCCTTGCCAGCCATTCGATGCTGTTGAGAGTCTGCGAGTACTATTGCGGCTCTGACGCCTGATTGAAGGCGCAGATGATTTTGGACTGCTGGCGCTTATAATGAGCATGACTCCTGCTGTGACTGGATATCACTATTGCTCCTATCACCGTCAGCGATAATGAACCCATATCGAACTGTTAGTCACTTCTTTTAATTGGCGCTCGCTTCCGCTTTTCTCATTTTATATCTCCACACAACGGAATACACATCGCTTCGCGGACGGAGCTTTACGGAAATGGCCTCTAGCTCCGACTGCTGCAACGTGCCCGATAACGCCGCGACCGGCTCTCACCGCGACGACGAAGCAGTCCTCTCAACGATGTCACCACGCGGCATCATATTCCGCGCCCTCGATATCAGAGCGATCGACCAATATAACCACGCCGCGAACATCGATGAGCTCAGCACTGTGCTCGCACTCATAACGCAGCCGGTATGGGGCCTCCCGCTGCTGCTGCTCGTCTTTTGGGCGACTGGCCATAGGCTGAGCGATGTCCCAAGCGACGAGCAGTGGATGATTCATGGTACATTGTGGATCTTGACGTTTGTTTGCAACTTCTTCGCTGTGAAGCAGATCTTGAAGCTCATGTTGCAGGCGAAGAGGGCTGGTGCAGGAGGTGTGTGATGGCTGTATGTTGATTGTCCTGCCCATGAGTAAATCTGAACATCCTCATGGCAGAAGAGGATGCAGAGTATCATCTGTATTCTACCCTTCATGAATGAAGAAGCTTCATCATCTACCGGAATCTAGTCCGGATACCCGAATTTGTCTTCAGCATAGCTCTACTCGGTCATTGTTTTGCATAACTTGCGAGTCCAAAAATGCAGCTCGCTTGCATGTCCAGCTTTGAAGGTC
The DNA here is from genome assembly GCA_000611715.1 of Scolecobasidium constrictum UM 578. Taxonomy (NCBI): domain Eukaryota; kingdom Fungi; phylum Ascomycota; class Dothideomycetes; order Venturiales; family Sympoventuriaceae; genus Scolecobasidium; species Scolecobasidium constrictum. Next base: position 34,482 of record AZYM01000076.1, on the reverse strand, counting down.
CAGCTCTGGAACAAGTCCCTCTGCCTGACTGCCGATGGGACTTCCAATACTCCATAGAGGACGTGGTACGCTAGTGCCGTAAACGCGTCGAGTGAGTGAGGAGTAAGACGCGTCGCCGCAGGGGCTAGACTGGGCACAAAGGCCAGCTCAGGAAGCCTCAATGGCCCAACATGAGCAAAGGATCGTGTATGAAATCGTTAAGCCAGGCGAGAACCCCCCTCGAGTGCACTTCTAGTTGTTATGTCGTCGGCCAACTCATGCAGGCTGCAAGGTGGAGTCATGCAGGGCAGACCCCTGTCTTAACGGGCGTTGCTGTGAGCACGGACCCACCTCTTCGCGATCTCCCTAGTACTCGGGTATCAACACCAAACAATTCGCGCAGCGACACATCGAACGCAACCACAACTACCCCGCGCCCTACATGATTCAATAACACACGCTCCCCACCGCGTCTCCTCCTCCTTCACAATGGCAAACATGGAGCAAGAAGCGCAGAACCTGCTTGGGATCCTCAAGCGGTCGTCCGTGACCATCGACGCAAAAGTCGCGGCCTTCAACTCGATCAAGTCCAACATAAAGCATCTGCGCGTGCCTGATGCCGCACAGCCGACCATATTCGAGTGCATTCGCATCGCGATATCGAGTACGCAGTCTCCGACGCTTTCCGCTACCGCCTTCTCCACACTAGGCCACCTCATCAAGCGACTGAGCTTGCAGCAGCAGAATGGCGTGATTGTCGCGCAGGCGAAGAAGTTGTTACCGATTTTGCTTGAGAGGCTTGGTGATACTAGGGAGAGTCACAGGAATGCAGCGAGCTCGAATCTGGCAGACTTTTACCCCTTCGCGCATGAGCTGGTGGAAGGCGTGATCAAAGACCAAGCATTAGCAGGACATTCGCCCAGGGCAAAGGAGACGGCAATGATGTGGGTGCTGAAGGTACATTTGCATGCGCCCACAACACGCGCATACCACGGCTAACACTTCACCAGATGCACAAGACGGAGGGACTTCCGTTCAAGACGTATGTTCCCCAGCTGGTTGCCTGCTTAGAAGATGCGGATGGCATGGTCCGTGAGACAGCGAAGAGCTGCATAGTCGAGCTCTTTAGGTATGTTTGCCTATTGCTACCACAGTCCATAGCCTGACACGTTACAGGAACGCTCCGGATCACGCGAAGACCGACCTCAAGAAGCGCATGAAGATGCAGGATGTGAGGCACACAATCGTCGCCCAAGTGGTGTCGCAACTCGATATGCGACCTACGCTCGATGCCGATATGGGCGCTTCTACAATGTCAGTCCAGACTATGCCAGACCTATCACGCAACGACACCACATTTGGGGACAGCGTCATGTCCGAGCACCCACCAGCACAAGAGACGGTTCCAATGGACCCATTGTATGTCACGACGAACCGAGAACTTGAAGACATCTTCAGCGACATGCGCACGCTTTTCGAGGGCAAGGAGACTGAGCATAACTGGGTGGCACGCGACAAGAGTGTCACAAAGCTTCGACGATTATTGAAGGGCAATGTTGCGAGCGACTTTCACACCGCGTTCGTGACGGGCATAAAATCTGTGATGGACGGAATCACCCGTATCGCGACCTCTTTGCGAACGACCATGTCGAGCAATGCTTGCCAGCTTGTGCAAGAGCTTGCACGTGCACTTGGACCAGCTTTGGATTCGGTGTTTGAGATGATGATCTCCACATTCATCAAGATGAGCGCCAACACCAAGCAGATTGCTGCAAACAATGGCAGCGCAACTGCTGATGTCATCCTATCATACGTCTCATACAACAAGCGGATGATGGAGCACATGTGGTTCTCTATTCAGGAGAAGAATGTGCAGACCCGGACATGTGCCACAGGCTGGCTAAGGACCATCTTCAAGAAGCACGCTTCACACAAATCGCAGATCGAGCACTCTGGAGGTCTCGAGCTAGCGGACAAGTGCATTAAGAAGGGTCTGGGCGATGCAAACCCCAAGGTGCGAGAGGGTATGCGAGCTGCATTTTGGGCATTCTCACAAGTTTGGCACGATCATGCCGAGAAAATTATGGATGGTCTTGATGCGAAATCACGGCAGCAGCTCGAGAAGGATCCCCACAATCCGAACTCCGGCTCGCTGGCTTCTTCTGTGTCGAGCACAACTACTACCACGACTTCGAAAGCAAGGCCGACCGCTTCCGCTCGACCATCCGTACGCGATGCGATTGCGGCGCAGCGTAAGGCTGCTTTGGCAGCTCGAAACATGCCAGAGCGACCAAGCTCGGCGCAAGCACATTTCTCGCCGGTGAAGTCAACGCCTGGTGCTTCATCTGTGGCTTCACGGTCTGGCGCTGCAAGAGCAGGTGCGAGACCTCCGTCAGCACTTTCAAGGGAGGCGTCGAGCACTACACAAGCATCGCAGACATCTGCCGGTAGCTCATTGATGGCTGCTCCTGTACGGCGGCCGCGAAGACCAGAGATGGCCAGACCTGCTACTGCAGATCCATACGCAGCCAGCAGACGAGGCGGTGTGCAGCAGAGCACGCCAAATGAGAGTCCACAAACGAGCCCGCAGAAGTCAGTGAAGTCGACAGCTAAGGCACCAGCGAGAACACCTGGCCGTGCTATGGCGCCAACTGCCAGCTCGACGATTCGGACAAAGTCGCGCGCTGAAGCTGCACCTGTTCCGAAGAAGACACCGCGACGAAGCACGACTGGTACGACGGACAGTCCCATGTCAAGTCCCTCTCGTGGGGACGACTTGACACTTGTAGTACCATTCACCAAGCCACCTGACAGTGATGAGGTCTTCGGCGCCCCGACACAGCGCTCCATGCGACAAGCTCTCAACCAACAAGACAACTCCGTCATCGAGGATGCAGATGGCTTCACGATGGTCTTGCCGCAGAGCTTCGGTCAAAGACCTGGATCAAGTGGCCGCCCTTCCTCAAGCCATCGCCCGTCTTCCAGCGGCTCACACATCCCTGTTCCCACTGGCTCGACACCAAGACTCTCTCCTCAGAAAGGCGTCTCCGCCTCGCCACTCAGCATCAATCGCCTACGCAGCCCAGCTGGCAGGTCTCCAGAGCGATTGAGGAGTCCTCTTCCAGGCTCTGCCACCACCGTGGAGGGCGAACCAGTGCAGGTGTATGAGGATCCCTTCACATCACACGACGCGCCCTCGCAAGCCACACCACGCGCAGCTGATGAGAATAAGCCTGTTCTTGAGGAGCTGCCCATCGAACGTGCCAATGAGCGCTTGCCAAGCGAAGAGACTTCAGCGCTGAGTCAGAGCACGCGCAGCAACGAGCAGAATATTGATGTTCAGCGCACACCGCGCCATCACAAGACCACTAGCACGGGCAGTGTCATTGCCATGAACGGCAATAGCGATAATGCTGAAGTGCTACGCTCGAGACGCCTTCTCGCTAGCGGCATTGAGCGTATTCGAGCGAAGACGTTGGATGCGCATGGCTTCAGACGTGTCCAAGACATCGTCAAGAACAACGGTGACGATATCTGGGGTCCCGACGGCTCGAAATTCGGCGAGCTCCTGGTCGTGCTTCTAGAGTACCTCGAGACACCGAACGAGTCGCTCAAGACGACAGGCACGGGCTCGGCAGCGACGAAAGCGCAAAGCCTGAAAGGCCAAGTCCTCGCAACCATCCGTGCCATGCTCTCGCTGCACCGCGCCGAGGCGAAGGCGTGGTACGCACGTGCCCTCGTAGGCGTGATCCGCTCGCGCAAGATGTGGGATGAGAGCATGCACATCACCGCCGAGATCGAGCGGACCGCCGACGAGATCGTCAAAGCGTGCAGCCCAGTCGAGGGACTAAACGCTGTCCTCGACCTGCTCGAGCAGCTAGGCCAGCCTACCTCACCATCTTCAACCACTTCCTCGGTTTCCTCTTCAGGCGCGCTATCACCGCCCCTCCATCCCGACTCAGAAACCCACCGCACCGCCTCATTCGCACTCGCCACACTCGCCTCCCTCCTCTCGAACACCAAGACGCCCACCCTCCTCTCCCGCGAGCTGAACCACCGCCTCGGCACCTGCGCCGTGCGCTACCTCCAAGATCCCGACTCCGACGTGCGCAAAGCCGATCTCGACTTCTTGCTCGTGTGGAATAGGGTTTCTTCGGCGACGGGCGATGGGGAGGGCGAAAGGGAGTTCTGGAGCACGCTTAGGGGGTTGGGTGTTAAGGAGGGGAGTGTGAATTTGATTACGTATTATATTGCCAAGGGGCGGAAGACGGCTGTTTGAGTACTTTCTGCAAGTTTGGCAGAGATGTGTGCTGTGCTTTTTGGCATGGTGTTTTGGTGGCAGGGCTGGCAAGGAAAATGGGGGTTGGGAGCATAGATATGGCTGACTGGCTGGCTGGCTCGTTCATCTGGTATGGTTGTAACAACTCTTGTAATACTGCTCAATGAAGGTTTTTCGAAGCTTGAGAATCATGTCACTCGATTGACTGTGAAGTGAAAGATTGACTTTCGCGGCGATCTTCCAGCATCACCATGCAGCTGTGTGCCAACCGTACAAGAAACGCATGAGGTCTTCTGGAAATGGAGTCACTATCCCCTCAAACTTCGCGATGTACTCCTGGCTAAAAGGCCACTGTCCATAGCAGCAGCAAGGAAATGCCAGGACTGCTGTAGGGACTACACTTCATACGCTTCACAGAAGCCGTATACGATCCTGACCGCTCAGTCGTCCTTTGTATGAAAGGCGTCGAAGGCTTCCACAATCTAATCACTCTTCAGCGACGCTTGTGATCGTGGGCAGCCTTAGGCCATCAGGCGTGCATTAGCTCCAGGCGCGGCAAGATCCTGAGATGATGATCTTCGGCCATGAACACTTTCACTTTTGACACTCATACGCACATATCATCAACGCGGTTTGCGTCATCTCATTGATGTGCCAGCAGTCATCCGATGCCGTGACGGACGCCCTCGTTCCATGCAGAGGTAGTGCGCCATCTGGCTGTGACTGCACGAACGATACGTAGACATGACAAGCTTCATCTCCACTATGTGGATTCGAAAGGAGATCCGCCCCAGTTTTACCCCGCTGACGCGGCAAAGCATGTCCAGGAACAAGAATTGATCCTCCATCAAGCATTTGCAAACTTTGGGTGATGAGGATGTAGCCAAGTCTCTGCTTCGGGATTTCGTACATCTGATATGCCGTAACATGGCAAATTGAGAATGCCATTCTCTCGTATCGCACATGTATATATGCAGTGCCATCGATATTGGCACGCCTCCTACACAATGAGATCCTTGTTGATTAAGACATAATACGCATTCATGGAACAAGCACACCAACCACCTAAAGGACGTCGCCTTTGGGGAACAGCAAAGTGCTTCCCGCATCGTCTACGAAGGTGTCATGCCGCTTCTCACCTTGATAGAAGCCCATCGGCTTGTCATCATGGGCATACGGACCGGGTAGCCGGCGTTGTTCGGCGAAATACTCGAATGGAGATCCTTTATAAGTCGTTCTCCAGCCTTGCGACATAATTCCCGAGTGCTTCTTGCGTGTAATTATTGGAAAGCACTGTCGCTTCGCCAAAAAGTTAAGATGACTTTGACCACTCCACATGCATCAGACGATGCACCAGTCCTCAAGAGGAAGGTCATCACTCTCTATAACATCCTCCTACTCTGCGTTGTAGGACTGGGGTCTATGAGTTATGGCTACACTGCATCTATCATCGGTACCACTCTGGTATGCACACTGTCCCGACAACGCGTTGGTGACTTTCGGTGACTGACAGTTGATCAGGGGCAACCAAGCTTTATCGCCTACTTCGAATTGAACACCCGTCCCAATGGTACCGATCTTACTGCCGCTATGAACGGCATCTTTCAAGCTGGAGGCGTCATTGGGACTCTGAGTCTCTCTTGGATTGCTGATAAATGGGGACGCAAGATGGCGCTGGCAGTTGTGCGTTCTGCAATCGATCGCTTCATTTCCAGTACTTGTACTGATCGATCCAATAGAGCTCCATCCTCGGCGTCGTCTCAGGCGCCGTCCTCGCCGGCTCCACACACATCGCCGAGTTTCTCGTCTTCCGCTTTATCGCCGGCGCCAGCGCCTTCATGGTCCTCGCCGCTGTGCCCCTGTGGATGGGCGAAGTGGTGCCCTCCTCCTTCCGTGGCGGACTAGTAGATATCCACGCTGTCTTTCTGCTGATGGGATATATGGTGCAAGGCTGGGTTGGTTTCGGCTTCTACTTCTGGACTACGGGTGGTGAAAACACATGGCGTCCTCCACTTGCGCTGCAGTGCGTGTGGCCTTTGCTTCTGCTCATTGGACTTTACTGGGTTCCCGAGAGTCCTAGATGGTTAATTCTGCAGGATCGCATTGAAGAGGCGACGGCTATACTGACGAGACTGCATGCGGATCCGAGTGACCCAGAACACACCTTTGCACGAGCGGAATTGTATCAAATTCAGAGGCAAATTGTTATCGATCGAACGTTGGGGGCGTCGTGGATGGATATGCTGAAGAAGCCTTCGAACAGAAAGCGATGCCTTTACGCGTGTGGCACTACGGCGATCGTCTCAACTTCGGGAGTACTCGTGATCAACAGTACGTGTGATCCCATCCATAGCGTCGAACGTCACTAATATGATTCAGACTATGGCCCGACACTCTACAGGAATCTCGGCTTCTCACCCGTGAAGCAACTGCTCTACCCAGCTGCGTGGTTGACCTTAGCCTTGGGCATAAATATCATGGCCATCTGGACCATTGATCTATTCCCACGCAATAAGTACATGGCTTTCGGCATGGCCGGCTGCATGATGACTCTCATCATCGAAGCTGCCCTGGTTGCGGAATTTGGCGAGTCGGACAATGAGGCTGCGCTTCAAGCAGCGGTGGCCATGTTCTTCATTTTCCAGCTTTTCTATGGGCTTTGTCTTGATGGTAAGGTTCATTCTGAGTTCTGCCAAAATTTACGATTGTGATGCTGACTGAACGTAGGCACGCAATTCGCCTACCTCGCTGAGCTATTCCCGAATCACCTCCGCTCCAAGGGCGTGTGCTTGGGTGTTGCGACAATCTCACTCTCCAATCTTATCTGGCTGCAAGCTGCGCCAACAGCATTCGAGTAAGTCGACCTCCAAGCCTCACACTCACCACCACTAACGAGAAACCCCAGAAACATCGGCTGGAAGTACTACCTCCTTTTCATCATCTGCGGTAGTCTCGGTGGTGCGACCATGTGGTTCCTTTTCCCAGACACAAACGGACTGCCGTTAGAAGAAATTGCGGCACTCTTCGGCGATGAGAAGGATGTCGCTGTCTATCAACGGGAGATTGATGTGGCGAATGGCGGTGTCGTTGGTGATGGCCACTCTGATCATAAGGTGGAAGTGGCTCGCATCGAAGACGAGAAATAGTTCAGTGAGCATGAGAAAAAGACTGAAGCGTTAGCGATTGCTTATGTTCAGGATCAATACCCTAGAGATGTGTATAGATCTTGAAATCGATTGAGTGACTAAGCTTTCTCTCCAGTGACATATGGGGTACTCTAGAATCGAAGAGAGATTTCTCTCCATCATCTGATCGCGTGGACACTTCGGTATCGATTCCGATCTGTCCTTGACTGGCTAGGCCTAGAAGGCTGGAAGGTACCCCCTGCGAGGCCGCCGGTACAACAGCGCGAGCTAGCGTGCCCTCCAACCAGGCTAGGCGCTAGGCTGTGTCATGCTTAAAATAGTACCGCCTCCTATGTAAGATTCATGCCGTCGTTCTTCTCCAAAGCTTGGCCGGTCTGTTCTTGATTTCCTTCGGTACTTCTTCCTTTGCTGTTGCAGAAAACATACATTCGTTTCTTGTTGCTATTGCTGAATATACTCTCGTTGAACATGCTCTCCCATTTGCTCCTCCTTTCCCTGTCCCTCCTCACCACCACGTCCTTCGCCCTCGAAGAGCCTCAAGATGGCGTGATCGTCGGCCATCTTTTCCCCGAATGCAATGGCATGGGCCGCAAGAAACCGCTTCACGTCCCCGTCGACCGCTGCGTTACGCTGCCCAAGCTCGGTCTGCAAATAAAACAGCCAGCAGTATGCGCAAACGGCACCCGAGCGCAATGGGCACGTTTCAGCGACAAGACTTGCGGCAATGGGACAATAGACGAATACTGGGGTCTTGTGCCTTTGGTGGAAAGGGATATCGGGGCTTGCTTGGATATAATGAAAGTGGGGAGTATGGCATTTTGGTGTGACGGGGTTAAGCCGAAGAGCCCTGATAATGAGGATAATGGGGATGATGACAAGCAGAAGGACCACTCGAAGAAGGGCAGTTCCAGTGAGAGCGCGTGTATGGTCGGCAAGGCGCCGTTCTGGAATCATCCTGCGGCGGATACGTGTGTGAACCTCAAGACCGACAAGGTACAGCTTACTGCTGCTGCTGTGTGCAGGAACGGCACGCAATCCACAGCAGCGTTCTACAAGGGAGCTGGATGTCACGGTGCGCCTCAGTTCAGGACGGTGGAGGAGCAGAAGGGGCGAGACTGCGAGAATGTGGAGGACTTCGGTAGCTTCGCGTATTACTGCACGGGGGAGGGCATCGAGGAGCATGACAGGGGCCGACCTGGCGTTGGCGGCGGAGAACGTCGCACAGGTGGCATCATGCACTTCATGCTGGTGCTGAGCTTGATCATAATGGGCGCTATTCTGATCCTCATCCTGACCGTGGTCACATGGATTAACAAGTACGGAGGGAGCTTGGGTAAAATACTCCAGTCCGTGCGGGTGAGTTGTCCTTCCCTTGTGCTTCATTTGAGCCAAATGACTGACTTTCTCCCCAGAATCTCATTAGACCCAGAGATGGCGAGATCGCACTTTGATAATATGAATGAGAATGACTTCGCGCAAGTGTTATGATTCAGCCCCTTCAGCATATTTGCAAATTTTCATCTGTGGCTGGTGTACGAGCTCACTTCCTGGGCAGGACAGCAACATCGTGAAAACAAGTGCTGTGCTCCAATCGTTTCAACATCCTTCCATCTCTATCTGACCGGATACGCAAGCTCAATCTCCGAGCAGGCAGCCAGCATCGTGGAAACATGTCCTTAGTCCCTGGCTTATACGTTCTCTAGGCTTTGATATGGTGGGAGAGCCTCTCAAGTGTGCAGCTTCTGATGAGGACAACGATGGATTCCGACTCTAAACCACGAGACCCTGTCTAATTCTGAGGCAGCCCAGCCAGAAGCTGTGCTCTATCCCTGACCAAGGCGTCTTCAAGAGAAGTCATCTTCATCCCGAACTTCTCCTCAACCTTCTTAGCATTGTCAATGACGTACGACCAATCCTTCATATTCGCCATAAGCTGAAACGCCTGTCCAAAGACTTGCGCGCCCATCTCGCCGAGCTCCTCCCACGTGCGCTTCACAGCCTGGACCTTCCTACCGCTAACCTTGCTCACGATCGCGCATACCTCCTCAAAGTCAAGGGACGCGCCGACTAGATCCAATTCTTGCCCGCTATACTTGGCCGGATCGAGAAGCGCAGCTGCAGCGTACCGACCAATATCGTCGCAATCCGTCCACGTGATTGTACGCCCGGGCTGGAGCAAGTCATCAACCTCTGCATGGGTCGACAGGCGCGGGAAGTTTCCCATGGAACCCGGAAGGAAGAGATCATAATGGATCATGCCTGGACGAACGATAGTGTATCCCTTGCTGAATCCACTACCACGGACGATTTCCTCCAGCTCATACTTGGACGCCCAATATCCATGCAACTGGATCGCCTTGATCTCATTATTATCCCATTGAGCTCTGTTGTCCGTCATGACTGTTGAAGCCGCGACGACACTCTCCACGCCGGCCTTCTTGCTCGCCTCGACGATAGTCCTTGCCTGGAGAGCTTCCAGACCAGGGATCGGGAAGGTGTTGAGGAAAACGCCATTGCAGCCCTGAGCTGCTGCGTATATGTCGTCGAAGGTCTTGCTCTCGCCTTGGAAGAGTGTGATGCTGTCGTGCTTCAGATCGGCAGGCAGCTCTTTCGTGAGATCGCGGACAACGGCGTGCACTTTGGCGCCGGAAGCGAGGAGGTGCTTGATCACGGCCCGACTTTGCTGGCCAGTGGCTTGGGTGACGAGGTACGTGGCCATGATTCGGGCCTCTTCTGGATATCGTGATTGATTTGAGGGGGACAGTAGCACTGAGAAGCGATGCTTGATGTGATGGAAATCTGACTCGAGCTACTACTGTGTCTTCCGCGGTGATCTTGCGCATTTTATACATCATTTGTCAAGCATTTGTCGGAACAGTAACACACCATCAACTTGCTGGATTTCTCAGCCATCGCTGAAGCTTTGAAATGCTTCGTTAAGACCATGGCCTTCACGTAACCAGTGCGAGGCTGAAATCGAAGCACCGGCATGAAGCTTATCCCGAAGAAGCTAGCATGTGGCTTCACTAGCGCGATCTGCTCGTGGAAACTTGCCATGAGTGGGGACAGAGGGAGTGTGCACGGAGTAAGCACCAATCTTGTCCGCGGCCGGAGTTTGCATACGGCCATCCATTCTTCTCGTCATGCGAGAACCTGCGCTCAGACTATCCTGCGGATCGGAGTACGGATTTCTAGAATCATGATCGAAGTTTAGAGCACGTCGACGCTGTCATAGATTGCCGATATCATCGTACTATGTGGTAAGAGCCTGGCCGGGCGAGCTCTGGTAGCCAATAACCTCTGCCCAATCGTTTGCCATTACGGGGCGAACGCCAGAAAAACATCATCTTCTGGTTATCGCGATGCAAGCACGGAAGTCCTGCTGGACATGCAGCAGCCGTCACGTGCGATGTGATGGCGCCACACCATCCTGCAAAGCATGCGCGCGCCTCGGGCTCCGCTGTCAAGGCTACGGCATCCGATTATCCTGGCCGCAGAAGCCTCATTCAAAGCGCGTGATCGTGGGACGGGATGGTTCAACAGGCTTCCCGTCACCCCGCAGCCGCGACTTCTTCGTCAACACCACATGGACGGATGTGACTGTGTATTGGGGTTCCTCTCCACATGTGCAGCCTTCGCAGTCGACTAAGTTGCCTATACTGCAGCTCGGGAGGCAAGCAGGCTGTATGGACTTGCTTCGTCATTGTAAGCTTGGTTACTTTGGCTGTTTCATTCTACAGCTAACGCACGCTATAGTCCACGATGAGGCATACCGCTCATTGGTCACCTTGGACAAAAAGAAGATCGCGCCGCGTCTGCGAGACGTGCTCCTCCGTCTCGCAGCGAGCAAGGACTCTGCAGCAGGTCTCAGTGTGTACTTTTCGCTTCTTGCATACGCCTCCTTGCACCGCGATGGCGTGCAAGCCCAGGCTGTCGAGTTCAAGGTCACAGCAGTCCGTCTGCTTTCCGCTTCGCTCAGTAGTAATCTAAGCGACGCCACCACTGCAGCACAACAGGTCGCGATCTCCATGCTCTTGACAGCATTTGATGTGAGGATTTGCTCTGGATTCACAAATGGTAGAACACGAGACTGAGAAATGACAACAGATACTATCGCCATCTGCAGGCTCATGGGAGTGGCTGTGGCACGTATGGGGAGCAAGCAACATAATCGCCACGGCCCGCTTGGAAGAGCATGATTGTGTGGACACCGATGTGCTGATCGATTGGGCGTACTACCACAAGGCGCTTGCTACGTTCGCGGTCCAGCACTGGCGCGATAAATCGTTGATGCACAAGTCTATATCAGAGTCTTGTATCTCCGACAGTGCAATGAAGACCCGGCGGACCACTGTAGGTAACATGAGATCCTTACGCATCATAGCCTGCATGGAAGCTGACGAGCTGTTCATGTAGACACCATCATCCAAGCGTCCCGACTGCGAGATCCTGAACCTGCTAAGCGAGGCCTGCCTAGTCGTCCGAGACGCCTCACAGCGTCCCACCAACTTCCACGACCGCGTCGAAGACCTCAGCCAACGGCTCCGAAGCACGTCCACACCAGATACTGCTGACGTGGGATCGAGACCCTTCGACGTGGAAGCCATCGAAGTCTACAAGCTCGCCACCACAATCTACCTCGTGCGCGCCTCACAAAGTGCGACCGAGCCCGCACCCTCGTGGCTGGACCCGCTGGTCGATTCAGCCTTCCAGACGCACGTCAGGACGTGTACGTGCCCGCACTTCTTCCCCTTGCTGATCCTCGCCTGCGAGGCACGCACGGACGAGCGCCGAGTCGCTGTTCTGGAGATGCTCGCGAGAGTCGATGCAGATAGCGCGATTAGGTCTGTTGAGCAGCTGAGGGAGGTGATTCGTGCGTTGTGGGCGCAGCAGGATTTGTATGCGGATGTGGAGGTGCTGGTCAGGTATACGAGGCTGCTTGATACTGCTGTTAGCTCGAGTATGGGGCTCCCGTCTTTCGCGTAGCCACATTGTGTTTACTTGGGCTTGGGAGTCGTGTTTCATGTAGCTTAGATCGAGACATAGCTGCGTTTGAACAAGACCACGCATGGAAACGCATGCGTGTAGATGCGACCTCAAGGACGTCGTGCAATGAGTTTACTTGTAAGATTCGGAGACTATTCGAGTCCAAGCCTCGGTGCTGCCGGAAATCGCAACGATCAAGCGTGACAACGTACTGGCGACCTGGGGTCTTCTTCATCCTGTCCGGCAGTTTTTCGACTGTGCCGACCTACGTGGCGGGAGCGATGCTGGCAAGCGATGATAAGGCGAGCATGAGTGCTACTACACAGGAACAGAAATGAATGCAAACCAGGGTATCATTTCCTATCGACCTTTTGGACGCCGCTATTCCATGCGGCATGCACGTGTTCAAAGCCTCAGTATACACATAAACCTCATAACTCATGTCTCATCCTCCCCAATCCGAAGTCGACCACCTACTTCTCCTCCTTCTCCGGTTTAAACTGATCCGGCTCCAGATGACTCCACTCCGGCACCTCCTTCACCTTCCCCCACATAAACTTCTCCAACCGATTCGCCGCCTTCGCATACGGCGTCGTCTCATTGTTATACTGCCTGCAGTTCCGGAATATAAGAAGCGCATCGCGGATAAAATCCTCCGGGTTCGGGTACTGATCCTTCTCGTGCTTGTCCTCCATGGTGCTGAGATCCATGGGCTGCTTGATGACGTCGTAGTAGTCGGGGACTTCGTCTTTGTTGACGGGTTGCTGGAAGGGCCACGCATTGGTGTTGTTTTGCATGTCGTTGAGGAGGTGGAGGAGAGTGTTGTAGTTTGGCCCGTGCTTAGGCGCGCGGGAGAGTGCGTCCATATCCTCGCTCCATCCCGACGCCTTGATTGCGGGGATGCTCATCGGGTCGATCTTGGTGATGGTACCATTTGCCCACTCCTTCGGTGGCTGGTGCACAACATGGCTCTTAGATACGGAGCGGATCTTTGCCATCACTGCCTCCTTCTGCTTCACCAGCATGCGTCCCGCCTCGAGATACCGCACCCGCGGGATCATGGTGCACTGCATGATCGTGCCGCCCTCATAGTCCTTGATATACCCCATCCACTTTGGCTTGTCGAGCGTGATCTCCTTGGTGAACCCCTGCTTCTTGAAGTACCCGATGGCGTAGTTATCCGCGTACGTGAGGAAGTGCATCACGTCGCTCGTGGCCTTGACATAGTCCTTCAGGTGGTTCATCAGGTGCGCGCCGTACCCCTTGACCTGCTGATCGCTCGACACGGCGCAGAACACAATCTCCGCGAACTGCCGTCCCTTGAAGGGCCGATACGTGATCCCGCCTACGACCTCCATCGGCTTCTTCACGATCGCCATGCTCAGGTGCGTGCGGTCGTACACCAGCCGTGCGATGTAGTCCTTGGGCATCTTGGGCAGCTGCTTCTGGAATATGCATTTCAGGCCGGTGAGGATGATTGTGCTGTCGGGCTTGCCGTCGTTGTTGACGACGCGGAACTCGATGACGCCGTTGCGCTCTTCGATCGCAGCGGGCTTTTCTGGATAGCGCACCGCGTGGGTGGCGGTCGCGGCGGGAGATTTTGTTTCGGAGGCATCGTGAGATTTGAGGCGTTTAGCGGGCGAGGGCGCGTCGGTCATGACTTCGTCTTTCACGGTGGAGACCATGTTGGGTGTGGAGGTGGAGTGAAGGTGAGCGCAGTCGCTTGGGTTGGACCCTGAAGTATCGGAGTTGCAGATTAGATGTGTGCCATCGAGTTGAGATAGATCAGTTTATGCGAGTGGTTTTGCGGGGTATCAAGTCCAGATGCACAATCAACGCGGATCTGAAGGCGGCCTCAGCGGTTTCAGTCAGATGTTACGCGCAGGGGTACATTTACGAAGCACGTGAGCAGTACTAAAAGACACAGTACTAAATTGAGCCCTGACAACCTACTTGTGATCTGTTCAGGATTTCAGATATCACGCGTGCTTCGACTTATTGGACCGAGTTTCTTGGATCTAGTCGTCTGAGCTGCATTCGACTCTAGACTGCTGAGCGCTGAGACAAGCCCAGATGCGCTGCAGAGTAGTGAAGCGAAGATTGCTTGTCATTGAGGTCTGCTGCCGCGTAGGTTTCTTGAATGGGATTCAAGTTCTCCATAATCTGACATGAAGTTTTATCGTTCACAGAGAGATCAAGTGTAATGTTATTTCCAACGCTGTTGCACTACAAATACAGTTCAGGCTGTCTCAGCCTTGTGACGTGCGGCTCAGCCCGCGTGCGGTGGCTGGGCGCAATTTCCCACGCAACGACGGAGGAGGACAGGGAACCGGGCAACAGCACACACGACCAGTCTGCACACCCCGCAAGTTCTCATATGTTCTCACAAGCAATAATAACTCAGTTCATACTTGCATTCAAATCGCATCGTCAATACGCGCAGAAGTAACACTCTGAGAGTATCCTTGAGCATCAGCCACACCACGAGTCCAAACATCACAGGGTCCAGCGGAGAGCGCTCACGTCACGACACCGCCAACACCACGAGCGACAGCGCACCTCGGACGCCGGTAGTCGAGCAGAGAGAGCGGTACTCACCCGTCCTCCACGGCGCCGCTGAGGAGCCCGCCCCGCTCCCACGTGCCCGCGGCGCCGATTTCGCCTCCATCCACACTTCCGCATACACACTCGCAATGTCCAAACCAATACCCAACCGGACGATCCCGGCCTTCGTGCGCAGCGTCGACGCCTCCTTCCCACACACCTCCGTCGCGCCGCCCCCCGACGCCCTCCCCAACAGCAGATGGACAAGCTACATGCGCGCGTCCGGCGCACCGCGGCGACACTTGACGCCCGAACAACGGGCCGCCGCCGACGCCCTCTGGAGCGCCTACGACGACGAGTCGAAGCACCCGCAGCCCGAGGACGGCGCAGACAACGAGTCCCTGCTCAGCGACCAGCGGAAGCGCGAGAGGCGGGAACGGTATCTCAAGCGGCTGCAGCGGCAGTTGATGCTTTCCCCCTTCGCGCCGCTGGTGTTCAGGACGTTTATTATCGTGACCAGCATCATCGCTCTTGCGCTCGCGAGCGATGTGTATGGGAATAACCGCGGTTGCAAGGACGATTCCACACATACCCTCGCCATCATCGTGAATACCGTCGCTATCCCCTACACCCTCTACATAACCTGGGACGAATTCTTCAGCCAACCGATCGGGCTGCGGAAACCGCGGTCGAAACTGCGTCTCCTCGTTCTGGATCTCGTCTTCATAATCTTCGACTCGGCGAATCTGTCGCTGGCGTTTGATGCGGGGACGAACACGGAGGAGGAGTTTCGCGCGCCGGATCCAAAGTGTGCGGAGCAGTGGGGGTTGGTGGTTGTGCTGCTTGTAGCGCTGATAGCCTGGGTGAGCACGTTCATGCTTAGTTTGTTCCGATTGATTTATCGGATGGAGGGAGGGAATATGTTTTGATGCTGCCTGCTTTGGTTGTTGGCTTGGTTCGTGGCAAAGTGTTGTGTGTACAGCGGCTTATTTCTGTTTTGTTTGTGGTTATTGTGGGCAAAGCGACGGCGTTTTAGGGAGGGGACATGCATCTGTACTTGGGAGGGTGTCATTGCATGCACAAGTCAGCCTAGGAAGGCCACGGCAGTCAAAACGCAACAGCGTATCTCATACCACTAACATCACTACATACGACCAAGAGGTCTCACGCAATACCAATCTCCTTCCACCGCCTCGCCCAAAGTATTCCAAATCTACCGCCCATCCCAAGTATCCAGTCCCAGCCCAGGCACCTCCCACGCCTTCGCAACCCTTAGCACCATCTCCTCCCCAAATCTCCTCCCCACAATCTGCATGCCAACGGGCATCTTCCCCGTCCCACTGCCCTCCCCATCCACATCCTCAAATCCCATCGGGATACTCAGTCCCGGGTGGCCCGTGACGTTGAACCCGCACGTATTCAGCGTCCCTCCTATCCCTGGTTCCATCTTCTGAGCAACGCTCATATCATGTGTAGGATGCCTGCTCCCCACGCGCGGGTTCACAGGCGTGACAAGCACGTCGACTTGACTGAGCGCGTCATCGTACGCAGCGCGTAACTGGTGCACGTGCATCATCGCCTTCGCCGTCGCCTTCCGCATCCTCGCCGGATCCCTCGCCAAGAACTGCTGGCTCAGATAAATATTCACCACAGCGGGATTATACTTCGTTAGTTCCTCGTAGGCCTTCTGATCAAAAGGTGGCGGTTCCACACCGGGCATGGGATAGTTCAGCAAGGGTGAGGGATTGTTCTGGAACCCGTAGTGCGAGAGCCCGGGCCGCGTGGCTATCGTCCATATACTGGGTGCGTATGTATGTATCGGGATGGAGAGCTCGACCACCTCGGCGCCGATGTCTCGGAAGCGCTGGATGGACTTGTGGAAGCGAGATTTTACGTTCTCCGAGAGCCCGAGGACACTGAGGGACTCGGTGATGACGCCAATGCGGAGTCCGCGCCCGGAGGTAGTCGGGGTCCAGTCGCCTGCCGCTTCGCGAGAGGCGACCCAGGAGGCGAGGAGGGACGCGTAGTCCTTGACGTTCTCCCTAAGCGGGCTCTCAGGCGTCATGCGCGGATCGATACCGTCATACCCAGCCATCACACTCAGCATGGTCGCTAGATCCTCTAGATTCGTCGCCAGAGGTCCCGTGTGGTCGATCGTGGGGTGCAGACCCAGGATGCCGCTGTAGGGGATGAGTCCGTGCGTGGGTTTTAGTCCGTAGATTCCGCAGTACGCGGCTGGGATGCGAATGGAACCGCCTTGGTCGCCGCCCACAGCCATGTCTACGCCTTCGCCAAGCTCGTGCGAAATGTCCGGTAACCCGTGTTGTTTTCGCCACGCATTCACGGCTTTGATGCTCACAAGGGCAGCGGACCCGCTACTCGATCCTCCTGTCGTGAAGCCGTGTAGCCAGGGATTCTGCACGGGTCCGCTCGCCGAAGTGAAGGAAAGGGGTGACATGGAGAAGTGTTCGCATGTTGCTGAGCCCCTGACCGTGGCGCCTGACTGCAGGATCCTTTGCACAACGCTCGCATCGATGTCTGGGACGTGATAGTCGGGTTTGCCGTGGAAGAGGGACGGGGTTGTGCCGCCTGTTAGGGGGAGCTGGGCTATGGATATGTTGTCCTTGAAGGCGATTTTCTTGCCTGTGAGGCGGGTGTCCTTGGGGTTGGGTTGGGTGATGGTCGTCTGTCTTCGTCAATACCTCTTCTCATGGAAGGGAACATGTGCTGGCAGACCTGGTGACTCCAAGCATTCAGCGGGTTCTCCGTTGGCTTTGAGTACGTTCTCGGTAGTGTGGCCTCATCCGGAAGCAAGCGAGGGTCGATGTATTCGGGCAGTCGATTGACTTGGTCTAGCGTTGCATCCAAAGAGTTGAGTAGGAAGAGGTAGTCCTCCGCATCGCCGTCTTTCATGAGTAGGTTGTGCTTCGCAGCAATCTCGTTGAGAGTCTCAGCCGTGACTGGAGCCATGTCAGCCTTATATTCCCATGCTGCAGACGGGATGTAGCAGACCTGTTGGCTCGCCATTATGCAAGAAGACGACAGACATCGCGAACAGCAACTTCTTACACAGTAACACAAAGCTCGACCGCAAGCACAACAGAGTAGAGAAGTTTTATGAATAAGATAGAGAGCACGTGTAGACTATATCTACCACCCCATCCTATCGTTCGGCAACTGCTCGATTAGCTTCGTCCGAAGCCGGCATTGCAATGAGTGACACAACCTAGCCTTTATCTCGACGGCTTATCTCAACTTCGAAGACGCGTCGATCAGTGTTATGCCCGCTTGACGTTATTCCCGAGCATGATTGGGTGGAATCGTGGTTCTGCGCGATCCGATGCATGTGTTTTCGGCAGAGTGCTGCCGCAGAACTGAAGGATCACAGGTAGAACCGCAGTTGGAGATCCCACGGAGCATCATCTTATCGAGATTATGCACAAATATGAGAGGATTCCAGTGTTGTCCAATCGTGGAATTTGCAAAGAAGCATATGGAGAACGAGGTGTCGTTGCCTCGAAAACCGCAGATGCAAAGCACGACCCAGTTCGGGCACGTGCGCCTTCCTGGTCTGAAAATGATCATTCTTCAGTAGCAAAAATCGGGGTCATGTCTTTTGCCGTTGGCCATCTTTGATGTAGACTTCGCTATATGTACACATATCATTTCTTTAGATCCGTGCTCAAGTTCCTCTGGCGATGTCTTTACCACTCCGCGACCTCTCCCTCCTTAGGCTTCACAGCCCTCACAACCTTATCGCAATTCAGCAGACAGAGCGGATCAAAACTCCTCTTAATCCGCCTCATCATATCCACCGTACTCTCGCCCACCTCATGATTCAATACGTCTCTCTTCACCAACCCCACGCCATGCTCGCCCGTCGCCGTGCCCTCCAGCTCCACCGCCCGCTTCACCATCTTATGCACCACGTGCTCCGCCTTCTCCCGTTCCTTATCCGGATCATACAGGATAATCGCGTGGAAATTGCCGTCGCCCACGTGGCCGACGATGCTCCCCATGAGTCCCGAGTCCTTGATGGATTTCTGGGTCTCCTCGATGATGGTGGGGAGTTGGGAGATGGGCACCGCGACGTCGGTCGTCCAGACGCGCTCGCCGTCGTGTTTCTTCTGCGCCATGGTCGCCCAGAGGGCTTCCTTGCGCGCGCTCCACAGCTCGTCCGCTTCGTCTTTGCTCTTTGCGAATTCGAATGTCTTGCTGCCTGCTGTTTTTGCGAGGCCTTTCACCATGCTGATGTGTTCCTTTACGCTCGTGGGCGTGCCCGCGAACTTGAAGAAGAGCGTCGGCGCTTCGGTCCAGGTGCGGCTTGTCATGCCTGCAAGATTCACACAGCGCATCTGCACGTCGTCTAGGATCTCGATGCCTGCAATGGGGATGCCTGCGCCTACGACGGCGTAGACGCACTCGGCTGCCTTACGAATGGAAGGGAAGGAACACACCGCAACGGATGTCTGCTGCGGTAGCGGCGTCACCTTGAGTGTTGCCTCGGTGACGAGGCCGAGTGTGCCCTCACTTCCGATAAAGAGCCGCGTCAGATCGTAGCCGGCGCTGCTCTTGCGCGGCCGTTGACGCGTCTTCATCACCGTCCCATCAGCAAGCACGACCGTCAGCGAAATGACCCAGTCCTTCATCGTGCCGTAGCGGTAGGCATTCGTGCCACTACAGCCTGTGCCGACCATGCCTCCTATCATGGCGCCTGGTCCTGGGTCCGGAGGAAAGAAGAGTCCATCATTTGCGAGCGACTCATTGAGGACTTCCCAGCCCACAGCCGGCTGCACGACTACATCCAGATCCTCCTTGTGCAGCGTAAGGATCTTGTCCATCCTGCTGAAGTCGATGCAAATTCCTCCCCTTGTAGCAGCAAAATGGCCCTCGAGCGACGTGCCGCCCGAGTAAGGGGTTACAGGAATACGCCGCTCATGCGCCACCTTCATGATCTGGCTCGTCTCCTCCGTACTGCCCGGCTTAACGACCATGAACGGCACATCGCCCGGTAATTCCATGTGCGTGCTCCAGCTTGAGCCGGCATGGGAGGCGAGATCGGATTGCGTGGTCGAGACGTTGGACTCGCCGACGATGGACACGATCTCGGACCATGCTGCTTGCAGGTTGGGCGTGTCGGTTTTGTGGGTTGGTGGTGGGGATTGCGAGAGAGGGAGCGTGGAGGCTGTGGTGTCCGTGGAGGGGTTGAGCATGCTGCCCCATTTGTAGCCGGTTGCGCCGGCGAGGACGCAGCCTGTGTACATAAATTAGCCCACCATCTCTCGATGCCCACACAATTGGCGTTGGAAACATGTATTTGCAGGAAATTGCAGAATGAGAGTAACATACCAAACACAATCGCCGCCGCAGCCATACCACCGCTGCCACCGCTCTGCCGCCGCGCCTCCCTCATCTCAGAATACATAGCCTGCTCCGCCTTCTCCTTCTGCACCCGCGCGAACGTACTCGCATACAGCTGCGCGCGAAAGTCATCCGGCTCATCATTGCCGTCCTTCTTATTGTTCGTGCTCGCCCATCTCCTCCTTCCGCCCGGCGCGATGCCTCTCGCGGTTCTGCGGACTATTGATGCTCGCGATGATGGGTTCGAGCTTGCTACGCGCAAGTGCGCTTGTACAGGGCGTGAGGGGTTCATTGTGAGAGATCTGGAGGCATTGCGGACAGAATCAATCACAGAAAATGAAGACTCACGATGGAGGAACGCGAGTATGCAATGCAGATGCGGAGAGATGCAGCTTGCCCAATTTGGTGCTGGAGCTATGGACATCGCGGAGTACATCCGCCCAGGTGTTCGGGCCGATCATCGGGTGATCTCGATCCGACATGCTATTCGTGGAGGGCCTCAACTATCGCTCTCAATACTCCGTAATGCCTGGAGTTTGCGGAGGCAGGCTGCTGTCTCGTAGCAGAGTGCGAGCATCGCATCTTCTCAGGGTGTGTGTCAACGGAGGACATGCTGACTCCGCAAATACGATGTCAGTATGCATGCTGGAGGCCTCCTGCAGCTGCTGCGCCCTTCCATGAGCGGCCTCATATGCACTTAAACCTGTCCTACAGGCGAATACACTCTCATGTTACAATCTCATCTCATGGTGTCGGATCCGCGGACTGAAAATGCTACCCAAGATGATGCTCTGAACCAGCGCCTGCCCAGCTATCGATCCATACGTTCCTTGGTGCTCCCAAGGCGCAGAGGTACGGAAAACACAATCCACGGTTCGCAACATCTGAGTATGAATTATACGTCGTGGATTGCAATTTCCTCCAGCAAGATGAACGACCTTGTTCAGGCAGCTTGGCCATCAGATAGGGAGGTGGCGTATCGAGAGGCGACTGGAGCGTCGTGCAACCAGCTTGAGGTCTTGGAGATTACAGATACGGGATCGTCATTAACTGCAACGATTGGCAGGCAAATCATAGATAATGTGACGGCTCCTCTCATACAGCGAGGCAAGTGTCGCCTATCCCTCGTAATCATTCGACGTACATGGACCATGGAGTCGAAGCATCGGCGTACGGCAACCTACAACATTACTCAAGAGGACTTGAAGCGCATACTAGAGACTCAAGGTCTGATAACCTTCTTTGGCCAGACGCGCGCAGATGTCGCTGGCCTGCACACCTTTGCCCTGCCCTCGTCTCCAGCAAATTCACCTGGGAGTGAAGACGGAATCAATGCTGATAGCAACGGAGCCTACCTTGGGCTCGTGTACGATGCCACCCTGGGGCTGTGGGCGCGCTATGACACCGCGCACCAGATCTGGCAAGGCATTTACATGATCTCCGACACGGCACTGGATTTCCTACAAGTCGCACACGACCTCGTGCCCTTTGCGCGGTCTGACCCTCGACGCTTCATGCATCTCCTCGCTGCGCGGTTGACGGTCGACTTCCTCAGCATCCGCTCAGGTGAGCTACCCAAGCAGATTGAGCGCATCGAGCAGCACAGCGGCCACCATTTCTCCGTGCTGCGGCCCGTGCCTGCGACCTACGCGGAGCTATCGCGTCTGACTGCCGATGCGACGGCGACGGCGAACCTAGTCTCTCATTACAAGATCGTCATTGGCCATCTAGCCGACGATGTGCTCCTACATCTTGCAGATCTGGCCCGCGGCAGGGAGCATGACACCAGCGATAGGATGATGCAGAGGTATGTTACGAATCTGCGCCAGCGCAGGAAGGCCCTGGATGTGTACATGGCCTACCTCTCTCTTCGCGCCGAGCGTCAAATAGGCGCCACGCAGCACCTCGTTGCCGAAGCCAATGCATCGACCAACCTCGCTGTCGCGCACGAGACACAGTCCATGGGCTCGGCAGCCCGTCGCGACGCCTCGTCCACCAAGATCCTAACGGCCGTCGCCACAACGCTGCTCCCAGGCACATTCGTGGCGACGCTGTTCTCCATGGACATGTTTGACTGGTTTGCCAAGGGAGAAGAAAGTGTGGTTAGTGAGAGGCTTTGGGTTTACTGGGCTGTTACTGTGCCCCTCACGCTGGGGACCGTGGGGTTATGGTTGGGGTGGGATTGTGTTGTGCTTCCAAGGACGAGAAGGAAGAAGGCAATGCTTCAATATGTGGACCCTGCTCGAGCGGAGGATGTGCAGGTGGATTTTCGCAAGTCTGTCTAGGGAGAGTGGATTTGTACTCCATGTGCGTCGCAAATGAAGCTCCATCACAAAGTTGCTGTAAGCTGGACATCACACGACCCTTACATCCATCTCCAGCGGCAAATCCCGCGACGACGCACCCACGAAGAGCCTAACATTCTCCCTGATGACCCACTCCTGCCTCTCCGTATCCCACACACTAACATCCCTTCTCAATAACTGCGCCTCGAACCTCACCGTCTCACCAGGCAGGATCCACAACTTGTCAAACCCCCTCAGCACCTTGGGCGGTTCACCCTCGCCCAGCGCAACGTACAGCTGCGCGATCTCGTGGCCGGCTACGGATCCCGTGTTTGTGATGCTGGCGCTCACGTTCAGGACGGGCTCCCAGAGCGAGGGGTTCCCGCCCATGCCGCCGCCCCAAGGGGGTATTGCTTGGGGCGTGGAGTCGTTGTAGTCGGATGGGAGCCAGGTCTCTGGTGGGAAGCCGTAGTTGCTTGATTGTGAGGCGTTGACTGGATCGTTGCTGGTGAGGTAAGGGTAGATGTAGCCGTTGTAGCGAGGAATGTCGGGTGGGAAGACGAGGTCCTCGTAGTCTGGGAGTGTGGTGTTACCGATCGTCGGTGCCGGTGCGGTCATACCCGTGGACGGCTTATATCTGGCTCACAGTCAGATCAGACCTCTTGCGACCTACGACGAAAGACTCACGGCGCAGCATCCAGTCTCACAACCTGCAGGTCCGCATACTCAAACGTCGTGTAACTCATCCCAAAACCAAACTCGTAGATCGGAGAAATACCCTGCGCATCAAATCTCCTATAGTCAACCTCCAAGCTACTCAACTCCTGCCATGGTGCCGTCACCCCCTCATCTAGCTCAAACACAGGCAAGGGCCTATAGTCCTCTCTCTTCCTGCCCATCGTGAATGGCAGTTTCCCACTCGGATTATAATCTCCATACAGCACATCCACCAGTGCGTTGCCGGACTCCTGCCCCGGTAACCCCGCAAAGAGTATAGCAGTCACGTTCGGGTTATCGTACCAGCTGTCCACGAGCACAGGTCCCACGGCATGGATCACAACGATGGTGTTGTTACACTGGCTAGTGACCTGCTCGATGAGTGATTCGCCCCCGCCCCAGAGTGTGAGATTATTGCGATCCCCCCAGTTTCCGGCGACGGTAGCGACAGCCTCGCCGGAGTTTGCGTTGACGAAGACGAGGGCTGTGGAGATCTGGCGGGCTACAACGGCGATTTGTCTTTCGGCGCCGAAGTTTTGCGTTATCGATGTGATGGAGGTGTTTGTGTACGTGGTGACGTGGTGGGTGATTGCTTGCTCGGGCGTGATGAGGTGGGGGTACCTACGCGTCCGTCGTTAGCTTGGAGGGTATGGGGTCCGAGTGAGCATGTACTCACAAGAACACGCCAGAGCCCCATCCAGATGCAAGGGTGCCATTATTGCATGCGCGATACATGCACCCATTCGCTCCGTACGGATTTGACCCCGCGTCCTCGCCAAAGATACCGATATGCCGTTCCCGTCCAGTAAGAGGGAGCACCCCCTCATTCTTCAGCAGAAC
Source organism: Scolecobasidium constrictum UM 578 (assembly GCA_000611715.1). Lineage (NCBI taxonomy): Eukaryota > Fungi > Ascomycota > Dothideomycetes > Venturiales > Sympoventuriaceae > Scolecobasidium > Scolecobasidium constrictum. Next base: position 10,345 of record AZYM01000076.1, on the reverse strand, counting down.
CGTGCTCGCCCTCCCAATCTCCCTGATAATCTCCCTGTGCTCCCCCCTCACAAACACATCCTCATTAATCCTTTCCACCGGGCCCTCCCCCAACAACGGGAACACAGGCCCCACCGCCTTCGTACTAAACGAGTGATAATTCACCGGCACATCAACCCGATCCCTGCCAACATAGTACCAAGCAGCCATAACCCGCATGCACATATCATCCAGCCTCCACATCGGCAGCGTCCCATTCACCACCGCGAGCGTCAGATTCGCGCCCCAGAAGGACGTCCCGCTTAAAGGCACGATGTCACCGGGCATGCTCATGTCGAGCCCCGCGAGCGCGGAGCTGCCGCCGCTCTCGTGCGCGCCGTAGTCGGACATGACGAAGCCTTGGAAGTGGAGCTCGGATTTGAGGAGTGCGTTGAGAGTGTGTCCGTTTTGGGTGGCGTAGCTGGAGTTGAGGCGGTTGTAGGAGGCCATTATGGCGGCGGTGCCGGCTTTGACGGCGTTGGCAAAGGGCCTGCGTGAGGTCAGCGTGGTTAGGATGTCTGTGGATAGAGCATGCTGCGGCTATGGTGGCACGCGACCTGATGACATGTCGACCTTACTTGGACACATTTGATTCGAGTCCACATGTTCAAGGATCCCATGTTAAACTGAATATCTATGCTTTGATCCGGACGATGTTACTAAGAACGCGGATGGCACGTACCATAGATACAACTCATGCATAGTCTTGTCATCCATGTCTGCAGATATGCTCTCCGAGATAGGGACACCATTCTGCACCGCCTCGCTCTTCAACCGGAAGTGCTCCTGCTCATTAGCAAGGTAATGCTTTGTCGTGGCAATGACTCCGTTATCCTGTATGCCCCTTACGGTTGGCATGACCATCTCTCCCTGTAAATAAGGATCCGGTCCGAAATTCTCAAAGTTGCGACCGCCTTCGGGGAATGTGCCCAAAGGTCCGACACCAGGCCTGAGTACCACATCCGCGCCATGCAGTAGGAATTCCCTTCCCATGGCGTGAGCGCGGTCATAAGCCAGCCGACGATCCCACGTCGCAGCCGTGTTATGGCCGGAGGGAAAAGCAGACTGGAAATCCGCAAAGTCCACGATGTTGGGTGTATCCACTAGGCAGAGTCCCGTGAAGTTGAGGCGCGGGATCGTGCCTGTGTTGCCTAGGCAGCGGGAGCCGCCGATGCCGACGCCCGTGGTGAGGTTGACTTTCTCGAGGAGGGTGAGTTGGCTGACGAAGGCGTGGGCTTTGGTGTAGGCTTCTGCCCAAGCGCTGTTGGGGTCCATCCATGGTGAGGGGTAGGAGGGAGGGGATGTGCTTTGTCCAAGGTCCTGAGCATATGCTGCGGACAGGAGGAGATAGTAGAGATAGATAAGGCGTGCGATGTGTAACAACATTGTGAGCATTCAATTGATGGTAGTGATCCTGTCACGAGCGGACTCATATTGCTTAAGTAGTATCTGTCCAGCCCATGGCATCAGTGACGAACGAGGCGCTCATTGCCTGCGCCCCGTTGAACAGTCTGCGCAGTGAGACTGGCATAGAGTGGTGATCTCTTCGGTCCAAGATAAATGCTCAGCATCAGTCGAAAGTCTGAACACGGTCTTGTCTTCGTATATGTATTCCATGCTACCTGGTACGAGCGTACATATATCTCCGGGCTAGCGTGTCGTATTCTGTGCTCTTAGCGGTATAGCTTACGGGAACGGGCCGATGTCAAGCAGACCATGGGAATGACAAGAACATGCTTGGCTGTGACGATAACTTCGATTATGAGAATCAACTCCTGACTGGACTCCCAGAATGTGCAATTCCCTCTTGGCGCATTGCCCGAAAACGCATGTCTTCCTTTCTTGCTTTCGATTGAATGTGGTGGTGCGGCAAGATGGATCTAAGCGTAAATAAAGTCGGCAACACAGATGTAACTAGTTGTAGCGGTTGTACGTTCCAAGTCTTCCACAGATTGTCCAATTTTGCGCGTTGGAAATAAGAACGCAATATCCTAGGATCTATTCTGGTGGCAGAATTATCGCGCAGAGACGGCTTCAGATATCTGCCCTTCGTCCTAGATCCTAGAATAATATCAAGTTTTCGTAGGATGTTATCTGAGGGTTCAATGGTGCTACGCACTCATCTAAGCGTGAGCTCAACGGATGCTGCCTCCGATGTCTTTTCTGCAGACTCAAGCAGCCCGTGCCTGTAGTGGCTGTCCCATGACCTCTGCAAGCCTGGAACGGCAAGACATCGTTGGGACATGCGGCATACTAGAGCAGCGCCTCGATGGATAGAATGGATCAGACAAAATCTGCTGATTGTACTGTCGCTTGTATCAAAGCATTGAGGTGCGGCTAAGAAATTTGTGGAGTCGCGGTCAACCCACATTCGTTCTCACATCTGCGCCCACAAGTCTCACAGATATGCATCAAAGACGTCAACTTCTGCGCGTCTCCATCTGCGCATCTCGAAGAAGAATGGCGTGTGGCCTGGGCCATGGATCTTGACTTGAGTGAAGACGCGTTCGAGGTCCGCGACCCGTGGCGATTGCGGCTAGTGTCGATAGATGAGAATGCGAAGGATTCGGCCGACAGCTTCTCATGTCAGTTCATCTTCTCTAAGTCCATCCAGAGCGAACACATATGTACTGACGCGTTTACAGTTGATACAACAGATTCGAACAATCCCTTCGTCTCACAAGAGATCGCGCCTGAAGAGCTGAAGCTGCCAGAGCTTGGACATTTCGATTATGGCGCGCTCACCGACCTCCCCTCTCTCGAGCAGAGCGAAGTCACAGATGAGGACTGGAAGGCTGAAGCGCACCCTGGGCCGGTAGAGACGAGCAAAGATCACTTCGACGATCTGTGGGAAGACATCGTTGCTTCGCACGCATACGAAGACCAGCATCTGAGCTGGGAGGCATTTCAGGAGCAGGGTCCGACAGAAGCATCTTCGGCATACCTCTCTGAAGCTGGCAAGGAGGCATTTGATGTTGCTCTGCATCTACGAAGGAGCCATTCGAAGCTACCCGAGGAGATCTCTGTCATACGTAATGACATATTTCTGCGATCGCTATTCGATCTCGGTCTAGGACGCTCCTCTGCTCTATTCTCCTACGATCGAAAACGAAAGACTTTCACACCGACACAATCAGGGCACAGTATAGCGGGCTTAAGCTTTCAGAGTGCCAATAGTGTCATCGAGAGGTTGACTCTGTGCGGTCGTCTCACACGCCACCTCAGGGACTTCGTGGATCGGACATATGCATCTGGCAAGGCATATCCGGCCAAGGTTGCCCTAGCAAACGCTGTCGCGACTGTCGTAGACGCGCTTGAGGAGCGGCTGACCACCTCTTCGCGTTCCATTGTGTCCGTTCTGCAGCTGCAAGAAGTTTTTGAACGACCCCAACGAATGCTCAGCGAGGTTTATGATTTGGCTAGAGCCGTACGCAATGCGCGCACGAATGAAGAACTCGCGACGCTGGTGTATCGACGGTGCCAAAATTGCGATCAAGAACCGGAGTGGTTGCGTTCCTTGATGCTCCAGATCTTAGCACGAGTGTCGCAACCATGGCTGGAACTTGCAGAACAATGGATTGGCTTCAAAGACGATATTGGCATGCGGTTGGAGGAGGAAGACACAAATTTTGTGGACTGTGAAAAGCTTCAAGATCGCGTGCAGTCAGAGGAAGATCATGAGCAGCGCGAGCTACTCTACACGTATCGACCGGACAAGCTACCATTGTTCATGACCACCGAAGATGGGGAGATGCTGTTCAATCTGGGGCGCGACCTTCGTATATTGAGGACACACCACTCAGATCACCCGCTGGCTCAAACAGCTGTGGCAAGGGAGAGGGCAATGTCACTTGCATGGCAGCACAGCTGGGCGGATGTGGACAGAGTTGCCGCGAAAGCGAAAGAGCTGGAGCTTGCCCTCAAGGAAGCGATCAAAAGCCACCGTGATACACCTACGCATGATTTCACGACTGCCGTGCCTGGATCAGCTGATGTCTCAGACAAAAACGACCACACGTACGATCCCTTTGCGCTGCCCAGTTTCGAGTGTGATGCAACCGCGAACACTGTAAACGATGAGCTCTTCGATCTCGTGGCAAAAACTGTCATCAACGACATAACAATCATGGAGGACGAGATCATGGACTTCTCTCCGCCCGCCGCCATATTACCTGTCTTGTCCTTCAACCCTCTCCTCCTTGCACAACAAAAGATCCTCAACGCAGTCATGATGCGCTTGTTCTTCCGGTCACACGACTTACGACTCCACCTCAATCTACAACGGAGTTTTCATCTCTTCGGCGACGGCGTATTCGTGTCGAGACTCACCGCTGCGCTCTTCGACCCCGAGCAGGCTTCCACGGAGCGGCAACGAGGCGTTATGCGCTCTGGTACAGGGATGGGTCTACGTCTCGGGAGTCGCGGAGCATGGCCTCCCGCAAGCTCAGAGCTGCGCCTAGCTTTGATGGGCATACTGAGCGATTCCTACGAGTCCTCATTCCCGCAGCACTCCAAGCGTCAGACAAGTTCGACGCGCAACAAAGACCTCCCAGGATCGCTGAGCTTCGCCATCCGTCAGCTCTCCGAAGAAGAAGCAGAGAAGATTCTTGATGCCGATTCTTTACATGCGCTCGACTTCTTACGTCTGCAGTATACGCCTCCTTCGCCTCTCGGCGCCATCATCACGCCTGCCTCACTCGACCGTTACGACACCATCTTCAAGTTCATGCTCCGACTTACGCGACTCCTCTTCGTGGTCGCGCATCTACCGCGATCGTCCAGATCTACGCAAGCAACTCTCTTCCGCTGGCAAGCCGACGCCTTCGTAACGACGTGCTCGCGCTACTTCTTCGGCTGCGGGATCAAAGAGACATGGTCCGCGTTCGCGGCCTATCTCGATAGCATTGAGTGCCGACTACAGGAGGAAGACGACAATGACGAGCTGGCCACGCGCGTTCAAGAAGGCATCGAAGATATCAGGAGGCAGCACGATGCGTGTCTTGACCGCATCTCGTTTGCGTTGCTACTGAGGACGAGGCAGCAGAAAGTTATGAAAGTGCTCGAGGAGATCCTTAACACGATATTGGAGTTCTCTAAGTTGTGTCATACGGACACGGAACAGATGGACGCGAAGCGCATCGCGGAGCTGCACAAGTCCTTCAATGAGAATGTTAAATTGTTCTTGGAGGTCTGTCGAGGTCTTGCGGGCAAGAAGGGCTATGGGAAGTCCAGTGCTGGCATGAAGATCGGAGGCGGTGGGTCGCAAGCTGTGTTTGGAGACGAGAATACCATTGAGCGGCTGGTCACTGCATTGGACTTCAATGGATTCTACGAGCGACGATCGTGACGAGATAGCATGAGATACCCTCGAAACGGATAATAAGAATGATTCCATGACTCTGTCGTACTTCGCAAACCGCACGTGCAAGTCTTGTATACCCAAACAAAGATTACTCATCATCCTCAATCAGAAGCGAAGCATGCCTGGAAAGCTGCATTTCCATTGCAGGACCTGAGGTTCGCCAGGCGCGCGCTGCATAGGAACACATGCAGGTCTTGCGTTTACAGTTGACTAAGCTTGCTGACAGAGCTATTGTGACCAGTCCTCCAAGACAAACAAATCGCCAAAACGAGGCAGGTGCAGCTCCAACTTGACGGGTAGACATCTTTTAAGATCGTTTTCAGGTGTACGTTCAATCTGATAATTCATGTCCCTGCCTCGCGTCCTCGTTCGAACCTCGAAACAATTCAAGTGCATGACCACAACATCACGCATCACGCAACTAACCAGACAATTCTCCAACACCTCAACAATGGCACCAACACCTCCATTCACCCACGACTACATAGTCATAGGCGGAGGGTCCGGTGGCTCTGGCACCGCCCGACGCGCAGCAGGCTGGTACGGCGCCAAAACCGTCCTCATCTCCGCGGGCGCCTCCGGCGGCACCTGCGTGAACGTCGGCTGCGTGCCCAAGAAGATGACTTGGAACTTCGCGTCTGTGCGGGAGACGCTGGAGAAGGCCAAGTACTACGACTACGACATCGATTGCGCGGGTGTGAAGTTTGATTTCGGCAAGTTTAAGGCGAAGAGGGATAAGCAGATTGAGGGGTTGAATGCCGCGTATGAGAGGAATTGGGGGAGGGAGGGGATCGAGCTTGTGAAGGGACGGGCAAGGTTCGTGGATGCGCAGACGGTGCGGGTGAGTTTGCTGGAGGGGGGTGAGGATGTCGAGTATAAAGCACCGCATATATGTATTGCGACGGGCGGGTATCCCATTATGCCTACGGATGTGCCTGGCGCGAGCCACGGTATCACGAGTGATGGCTTCTTCGACTTTGAGGAGTTGCCGAAGAGCGTGGCGATTGTGGGGGCCGGGTATATCGCTGTGGAGCTGGCGGGCATCTTGCGGGCTATGGGCGTGGAGGTGCATATGTTCATCAGGGGAAAGACGTTCCTGCGCAAGTTCGATCCGATGGTGCAGGAGACATTGACGAAGCGGTATGAGGATGTTGGGATCATGATACACAAGGACTTCCCTGGCTTTGAGAAGATCGAGCGCCTTGATGATGGCGGACCAGTGGACAGAGTTAAGCACGAGAGCAGAGGCGAACCGCCTTCTCCGTTGAAGCGTCTGAAGCTCTCACTCAGGGACGGAACGACCCTCGAAGTTGGCGAGCTGCTCTGGGCACTAGGCAGGAAACCTGAGGTGGCTGACCTGGACCTACCCGCTGCAGGAGTGAAGCTGAGCAATCGTGGCTACGTGGAAGTCGACGAGTTCCAGAACACCAGCGCAGCTGGAGTCTATGCCATCGGCGACGTGACAGGCCAGATGGAACTCACGCCCGTAGCTATCGCCGCCGGTCGCCAGCTGGGGAATCGGCTCTTTGGCCCACCAGAGCTCAAACAGTCCAAGCTGCAGTACCACAACGTGCCCACAGTCGTCTTCGCACATCCTGAGGTCGGAACCATCGGTCTGACCGAGCCGGCTGCCATCGCAGAGTACGGCAAGGAGAATGTCAAGGTGAGTGTATCTCTGTTCAATCCCAGCTACCATTGACGAAGCCGGCAGATCTACCATACCAAATTTGCAGCCATGTTCTACGACGTCTTCCCTGCAGAGGAGAAGACCAAGTATCCCACCGAGTACAAGATCGTGTGCGCAGGTCCAGATGAGAAAGTCGTCGGCTTACACATCATCGGGGATGGCAGCTCAGAGGTAAGGCTTTGCCTATCACTCCGTACATATGTAAGAGATGATCTGACATCCGCATCTAGACTCTCCAGGGCTTCGGCGTCGCGATCAAGATGGGCGCAACGAAGAAGGACTTCGATAGCTGTGGTAAGCAGATTCTCGCGTGCCGGGTTTTCTGGTGTCTAAGTAAGCAGTGTACTGATTGTCGTAGTTGCGATTCACCCGACGAGCGCCGAGGAGCTCGTGACGATGAGGTGAGCAGGGAAGCTGAGATTCCTAGTCTTAAGCATGAGATAGGACATATTCCGAAAACAAACGTAGATGGAGTAAGATTCACAGTACAATTGAAATACCACATCCTGCCGTGAAGATTGCGAGTACACATCCCAATCAGGCAATACGCTAAGGATTCAGCTTGCGTGGGTCCAGACCAAAAGCTCTCCAAATACCAGCACAGCGGAATTAGATCGACCATTTGCAGACACCTAGCTGATGCAGCCAGAAATGCTCGCCTGTGATTTTCCTCGGATCGACTTCACTACTCAGCACGGTGGGCGTGAGTAAGCTTCGCGTCTGCCCTTCGCATCATGAGCCACTTCATCGCGTTTGCGAGCTTCGGCAGCGCTTTTGTGGCGGACCACCCGGCGAGTGGAGCCGTTCGGGCTTGGTGATCTGGGGCGCTGCCGTTGGTGTGTGGATCCTGGTTGCAAGAACCCGCAGAGCAAGACGAACGATCAGATGCCATTCCCATATCGTAGTTTTTCATCCGATGACATCCCCATCGTGGTGAAACACACACAGATCACACGAACGCACATGTTTCATCCCACAGAGACAGAGGAACACACAAACGCTGAAATGCAGGGCAACACAAAGATCTGCCGGGTTCTGGGTTCTGGATCTTTTTTATCCTCGGCCGCGGCGATCACCTCCACACCAAGTCGCCAACTCGTGGCACCACGGGCATTCTTGGTACGCGCTAGCGCGTGGCATCTTCCGTGGGTCGAGAAGCTCCACCACACCGCGCAATCGTGTGTGCAATCGATAAGCATGACCAGCTGGTTGTCGGCTGTCACTCACATACAGTACAGTGGAGTACGAGCAGCGTGCATGCCAATACTGCTGGGCGCGCGGGCAGTGGGTTCCAAGACCAGCAGCAGAGTGTCTGCTTTCCGTGGTGTGTTGTATTAATCATGCGTTTGGTTCAGAACCATGTCTCAAGCGAGCGCTGCTGGGTGGGTGGGTGTTGAGAGCGTTGCATGCCCACTGCATCAACCATCAGCTTTGCTCAGCTGTACTCATCATCACCAGCTGGAACAACTTGTCTCCGATCTCCGCGAGGGAGACTCTCAGGTGAGCCGAGCAGAGTCCGCCTCGCATAATCCGCATTGTTGCGGGATGGACCAGCTCGCTCGCTAAGGACAAAGATCAAGCGTGCATAAGTGCGCTGCGCATGCGTGAATAATGCTCAGGAACCACTACAAAGAGACAGGACCAAGGAGCGAGGACCCTTTCAACAATCCCTCACTTCCAGCCGCGCCCATCCTTTGTTGAAAAGTGACACCTTTCTTTGTTCTGCTCCAAACTGATTCTCTCGGTAATCATAATCATCAGAGTCAGTCTCGCGGTCGCACGCGGCTCAACTGCTTGTGATAGAATTGCTAATGGCTCGCACGGGCAGTTGTTGAGGGTTTCGCTCGCCAGCTCCAGCTCGCTTCTTTGCATCCGCGCTTCTGCACCTCAGCTGGGCCTGGACTGGAACCATTTTACCGGGAGTTCTTTATTTGGGTCGCACCTCCCCTCCCGTGCGGATCTTCTTTGGCATTTCTCCAATTCATACAAAAACGTATCCAAATTATTGCTATTGTAGCTTCCTACCTACATAAATACGGCATTGAAGCGATCTGCTGCTGATCGATCGTTGTCGCTATCATCGGAGTATAAAAGCGTCGCTCACTCGTGGGAGTGGAGGCGATCGTCGGGATGGACTTCCATTTGCGGCAGCTCGAGTCCACGGCGCAGCCTCGCGATGCGTCGACGGCACCACAGGCGCAATTCGGGTACCACAACACATTCAGCACACATGCGCCGTCGTTACCGGTCACACCGCCGCCTACATATACGCAAACGCCATCGATATCACAACGGAATACACAGGATTGCACACCCAATGGCTCGGAGGAACTCCCGCCATACGTGTGTAACACGCACTACGAGGGCTTTCTAGACGTGCGCACCGAGCTCTCGACGCCCTTCCTCATCTCGCACGACAATGCCTGGCACTCCGTCTTCGTCGAGCTGCACGGCACGCAGCTGCACCTCTATCGCACCAAGAAATCGTTCTTCAAGTCGAAAGCACCGCGCCAGGGCCGCCTGATCAGGACCTACAGCCTGCAGCACGCAGAAATCGGCGTCGCCGTCGACTGGCGCCGCTCCGAGCTCGTTCCCAAAGCCACCTTCGCGCGCGTGCTCCCCAAGCCAGCGCAGCTAAAGCTCTTCGAGACGGACCCGGAGCTCTTCGAGCCGGTGAGGGAGTACGTCTTCCGCCTGCGCGTGGAGACGGAACAGCTCCTCTTCTGCGCGCCGGCGCACAGCATCATGCTCGACTGGGTGGAGCAGATATGCGCGGGCATCGACATCGCGCCGCCGTTGGAGGATAGGTCGGAACCGCGGTTTCGCAGCTTGCCGCGGAGGACGAGGCGGCAGCGCGCGATTGAGGCGGCGGCGTTGGCGAGGGTGGATGAGAGGAGCCGCGAGGAGCAGGAGAGGCAGTTTGTGCAGGAGCAGATTGAGCTGTTTGCGCGGTTGTATCCTAACCTCGCTGCCAGCGAGCAGACATCCGCTTCATCGACGACGACAGACGACCGGCCGCCTACAGCGCAAGATCCCGCCGCAGAACCGGATAACAATGAATTCGATCGTGAAGACGTCCTCGGCGAGACGGCGCAGAACCCGCAAACAACCCCATCTTCCTCCCTCGATGACTCCGAAACCGAACTCTACGACCCCAAGACCGCGAGTCCCCGCGCGCCAATGAGCTACAACGCACTCTGCCGCTTCCGTCGGCGGTGCGCACCCATCTTACTCGCCTCCTCAGCGCGCTCGTCCAACATCGTCTTCGCCAACGGCGG
>AZYM01000075.1:0-49433 GCA_000611715.1 Scolecobasidium constrictum UM 578 | reverse complement strand
CGGCGGGCGCTACCAAGTCGATCCTAGACGGTGCAAACTCGTGCCCTTCACGCAGCGCCCGCCACGCTACGACGCGCATACCTTCTCCGAGGCTGAGGTTGCGAAGAAACTGGCGCAGAACGGCACGAGTGGAGAAGAAAGTAAACCCCTCGAAGCGGTGCTGCGACCGAGTCTTGCGCGCGGCATCACGGGCGCCTCGCAGTGGAGCAGCGGGAGCACGGATGTGGAGGCTGAGATGGAGATAGCTGAGGGCGAGGGCGAGGCGAGCAGCGTGCACACGACCAACAGTGCCAGCGAGGACCTCGACCGCATCGACACCGTCATGTCGACTGCTGAGCCTGCGTCGCCTGAGGCGGGTAAGGGCAAGGGGAAGGGGAAGGCGATGCTGGTGATGGGGAAGAGGTCGGCGAACCCGCTTAAGCCACTGCCGCGCAGTTATGGAGGGGTGGATAATGAGGTGTCGCTTGCTGCTTACGCGCCTGTGCTTGTTTGAACTCACACCGACTCGAAGAATATGCGCATCGTTTCTTTTGTCATGTCACAGCGAAGCATCGGGGGCCATTTGTTTGTGGACGCGCAAATGCATGCAGCGCTGGTTGATTTTCTTCTCTTACACTATCTCGTCGGACCATGCTGTCCATCATATCATGTACATCCCTCACGAGTGGCTCACTGACCCAGCCTTTTGATACCCCTAGGCCTGCTGGCTCATGCTGCCGAGCACGGCATACCACATCATATATAGCAATGAAGCAAACATAGCTCTGCATGATGAACCTGGTCGCGCCTGCTCTTCCATCTCTTTTCTCTACTTTTTTCCCTTCTGCACCGTCCAAATTGCCGGGTCCATCTCGTTGGCACGATAAGCTAGCCTTCTTCGTTTCGATTGAAGAGATTGATTGCCTGACGCGTCCCTGGTTTCTGAACGACGGCCGGACTTCCTCGTGGTTTATAAGCCGCCAGTAGAGGATCCGAGATATAACGCGGTTGATGTCATCGTTGATCAAGCTCTTCAAGACATATGTCTTCCAGAGCAACGCGTACTCCCCTCATCCCCTCAACTCCTCCTCCACCATCTTCACCTCCGCCACCAACTCCCCCACACTCCCATCCTGCACCATCCCCGCGCTCCTCTCCAGATCCCTGACCACACCCTCCAATCCACTAACTAACCCCTCCATCTCCCCCCTCTGCCGCTTAATCTGCTCCATCATCTGCGCGTTCTGCGCTTCGAGTCGCGCTGTCTCGGTCGTGATGGAGGTCGTGGTGTCCGAGAGGAAGGAGGCAAGGTGTGCGTTTACGAGGGCGGAGGGCGGGAGCGTGTGGGGCGGGATTGGGTCGTTGTGTTCGCCAGAGGAGGCGGCTTGCTTGCGGAGGCGGGCTTCGTGGATGAGGCGGTCGAGGGAGTTGAGAAGGGCGATTACATTCCTATCCTTCATTATGGTATTGAACTCCGTCTGTTCATCTCAATGCATTAGCCCACATTTTCATCCCCCTCTCCCTCTCCATAAGTAGGGTAGGGAAAATTACGCACCGAGCACACCTCGCTCAACCGCCCCGTAAAGTCCTTATGGAACATCTCCAGCGTCTGCGGCCTGTACTGCGCGGGCGTGGGGAAGCACGAAGCAAAATTGGCGTAGGAGCATTTGTTCAGCGTTGCTTCGAGGGCTTTGGCGAAGGCTTGTTGGAGGGCGGTTGCGCGGGCGCCGGGGGTGGCGTCTTCGGCGAGGACGGGCAGCGGGGAAGGCGGAGGTGATGCTGCGGAGGCAGGAGCGGCGTCGGTGCTTGGGGGCGGAGGAGTTGCCATGGTGTGTTGGTGGGGATGGTGGAGGAGACGATTGTTTACGCGTGAGAGGGCGCGGGGCAGAGAGGGACGCGTTTGTGGTGGTGAAGCGGGCTGAAAACTGCGCGCACGGAATACAAGTTACTCGTCTATCTTCCCAATCTTGATTTCTTCCATTCGCACTCTGTCTTTCCCATACAACTATTTCGCAGTCCAACGTCCGGGAAGGCTGCTGTCTCACCCAGACTCACACGAAAAGTACATCGGCGACAGTCTCGAAAGCTCGTCTGGTGGCGTATTGTATGCGCGTTGTGGCATCTCATACTAATCATGTTGCGGCAGGGCAGGAGTCAAGACTTCTACGCTTCGTGGGGTTCATTTTGCGCAGATGATGCAATGCTTTGAACGATGTATCTTCTACTGTACAATTACTACATGGTATGCTCTACGTCCGAATGCATTCGTGAGTCGTCAAATGTGAAAGTCATGAGACTATAACTACTGCCAAGTGTACCCGATCTTAAGGGCGAGAAGACCGACATATCGGCCTCGATGGATGTTGTCTAGCTATGCAAAGCTTGCGCAGAGCATTGCCATGAACGAGACGGACAGGAGTGAACTACATAAATGGTCAGTAAGACGACTCAACTGTACGCGCAACGCTACTCACATTGAACAGGCCTTCACGCCGCCATTACCTGCTGCCGGAGATGACGATGCTGATGCAGACGCAGATGCCTGTGCGCCATCTTCTAAAGCAGTCGTCGAAGCCGCTGACGACGCAGCTGACGTCGCAGAGCCCGAGGCCGGAAGTGCAGTCGCCGTGGCTAGGAGATCGGGATGGATATAGCTCGTCGTCGTGCCATTGCAAGTCTGCTTCACGCCTATACCATTCAACGTCTCCGCCAGCCCAAGTATGGCGCGCAAATTCCCGTCAGTCTGCTCGCCAGGGTCTTCCGGGCTCGGCTCGGGCCCCGCTTGCCCATTGCTCTCGAATTGACGGCGAATAAAGTCCACAGATGACGATACATACGTCTCGTTCGCATTGCCGTACGTCACGTGCTGTGCAAGAATCGTGCCATTGTTCGTGCACACTGGATCATTATGTGCGCAATTCTGTTTAAGCTTCGATGCGAGTTCGGTAGGTATGGCAGGCGAATTGTCGCCGAGCGGGTTGATCGCGTCCTGACCGCGGTGGCCTGGGTCGCCGAAAAGCACTATGGCGACGATACTCGGATACAGTTCTTCAGGGGCAGTTCCGGCAGCGAAGTGGATCACATCGGCGCCTTGCGATATGCCGCTGAGCACGAATTTCTGATTTGGACACTCTGCATGCTGCGAAGTGAGGTGTGCGACCGCGTCGGCGCCGCCTTGTTCGCGGGAGTCGCAGTCCAAGTTCGCTGGGTACTGCCTCCTTGTTAGAGTGGTCTTGCCAATGAGATGCGCTGCCTACTTTTATGCCGTAGCTGGTCAGGCCTGGCACTGCTTCTCGCGTTGCGTTTATGAATGGACCGCCGAATTGGATGCCAAAGTTGTTTGGTCCTGCGGGTTCGGCTGTCCCACGGGCTACGCGAGATATTAGTACAATGTATGTACTTTAAGATCGAGCGCATACCATAGAGCAAGTGCAGTGGTGAGCAATTGTTACCCCCAGTTTCGCCATCTTGCGGTGATGAGAGGACCGAAGAAGCTAGCGAAAGAATCGCGAAGCGCTTCATGATGCGAGCGCAACCAGAAACCGCCAAAAGAAAGCACGCGACAAAAATCTGGGGTAAGGCAAGACAAGAATCCGAGAGTGTGTGCAACAGCCGCCACCAGCTTCAAGTACCTCGACTGCAGAAGGAAATAAGTGTGGAGCTGCTACCGGATTCAGGTACCATCACCGTGGTGTTGTAGGGGCAAAGCGAAATGCCGATGTTCGATTGGCGTGCTGTCACGGTCAGCTTTTGATCGCGTTTCGAGAAATGATTGATGATCGACGCATGGATGCTACGGGCCGAACGTAAACGAATAATCTTAAATTTCGTGAGATGGTGAGCCTCAACCATGTGCGGCCAGTACATTTTACTCCACACCGTGGAGTCGTCTGGATGCACAGCCATGCTTTTGCTAACGTCTACATGCTGAAATGCTCATGATGACTTCGTTCTCGCGCCGCATGGGTACATTGTTTCGAGATCCGGTCGAAAAGGTAACACGTCCGTTAGTGAAGATCTACGACAAGGATCACGAGTAATGGATCTGAAGTCGCGTGCCACGTGCCTGAATCAAGCAGTCACAAAACGCGCTCGCGATTCTTGCCTCATGTAGAACACCATAGAAATACCAGAGTTACGCATCGTAGCTGCGCGTTGGACGAGTCGATTGAACGCAGGTGTTCGAGGTTTAGAGCGGTGTTGAAGATGATCCGTACAGCAATCTTTCGACTTCCTCTGCAATGGCGAGACTGCTCGTCAACCCCGGACTTTCGATACCCAGTAGATTGATGAACCCATCGAAGCCTTCCTCCTTCTTGATGTAGAAGTCCAAGAAGCCTTTGCCACTTGTCACAGCGCTTGCTTTGCCCAGCTTAGGACGAATGCCAGCATAGTCCAAATTGATAGCATTGCGATCGATGCCTGGGAGGTATGACTGGATGTCATCGAGAGCTTCTGCCAATCGTGAATCATTGACACGATAGTCTGATGGATTATCGACCCACTCCACGTCTGGTCCAAATCTGATCCGACCTCCCATATCAAGAGTCAGATGCGTTCCGAGGCCACCATGGCCCGGGACTGGGGCAGGATAGATCAACGTCTTTGGCTTCGGATGCGATGCCGAGTAGGAGAAGTATGACCCCTTCGCGTAGTACGGTGTTCGCTGTCGATCTTCAGGTAGGATCATGTTTGACAGAGGAACTGCAAAGAGGCCAGCAGAATTTATGAGGGTTTCAGCAGTGACGCAAGTCTCTTCTTCGTCGCCGTGAAATCGTGTCCAGATCTCCCAGCCATCGGCTCCGTTGTCAATGGGAACGACTCTCGTGACTTGCGAGTGGAAGGCAAGGTTCCCGCCTCCATCCTCGAAGGCACCCTCTAGATATTGCATGTACGAGTGACTGTCCACGATGCCCGTTGAAGGACTCTCTAGCAGACCTGCTTCACAGCGAACATCTGGTTCTCGCTGCTTCGCCTCCTCGGGACTGACCCACTGGATGGGCACGTCGATCGCCTTGGCGAAGTCGTAAACTCCTTGCAGGGCCTCGAGCTGCTGTTCGTCCTGTGCAACAATCCATTTGCCGCAATTGTTGTACGGGATCGCGTGCTTCTTGCAGAGCTGGTATAATAAGTGCTTGCCTCTCAAGCACAACTTTGTTTTAAGAGAATCGTGCCCGTAGTATAGTCCGGCATGTATCACCTGCAACCAGTAAGTATATATGAACTGCGCAGATCGTGATATCGTACCTCGGAGTTTCTGCTGCTAGTCTCTTGTCCTACTGAGCCGTGCTTCTCGATGAGCACGGCGGATACGCCCTCACGTGACTGTAATTGGCGAGCAATCGCCAGCCCAACTGCACCGCCGCCGACTATAGCATGTGTGAAGTCCGCTTGCCGCAAAGTGGAGGTGCTAAATGTTCGCGTCGTAGTCGACGCCAATTGGCGAAAGAAAGGTCGCACAAACATGGATCGTGATTCGCGTGACCGGTCCGTAGCAGAAGGGACAGTTTACGACATGCTACTAAGAAATTACAATGCCTTCCAATGCGAGGAAAGTCCTAATAAGTTGGTGGCAATAAGATCATTGAGCGATGGTTGGAGTCGAGCGCATCCGTCTGCTCGAGGTTGCTTTTTGTGCCCACGTCATCGATAAGGACGACCGCGTCTCCTCTCGAAAAAGATCAACAACGCGTTTCTCTCTCCATCTCGAACAATCGAATCGCAAATCCCCATCGAGGCGCCATGATGACTCGTGCTCTCGAATCTGATGATGGAAACAAGATGACTTGATTCTTCGGTCTCTGCTCTGCTTAGCCATGTGCTCCCTTCCGGGACTGGGCTCTTGAGGGAGACGGTCACGACCTGGCGGCGTCTCTCACGCATCATTGACATCGACATTGATCAAAGACAGTACGGAGCACAGTGATAATCACAGTTGGGACATCGCTATGGTAAGGTAGCAGTCCGCCCTCGCCTGCAGTGCGCCTTCCTTGCCTAGCCGGTGACATGTAGAGTGTAGCTTTCTCCCATTATTCCTACTACAAATTTCCGTTACCTTTTCTTCTTCGCTACTTCCAATCCCCATTTCATCTGTCCGGTATTTACCAAAGCTGCGCGCAAACATGGTACGCCTTCTTCGCCTTCTCGCCTGTGCGAGCCCGACACTTGCCTGCTTCGCACCTGCAGACACCTCACGTCGCCATGTAGAACGAGATGCTCTGATAGACACAGCAGCGGAGGATTTGACACAACAAGAATCTATCCTCCTCGACTCAATCAACAGTGCCTCGATCGCGGAAGTTTCACACTATTACACCCATGGACCGCACATCGGCGGCGGCAACAAGAGTATGGCTGTGTACACGATGGCGGCATGGGAGAAGAATGGCTTCAGCCGCTCGATTGTCGAATATCGTGAGTCTCTACAAGACTTCGTATCAATGCGCAAGCTAACACCTACATAGATGCATACATCAATGAGCCGAAACACCAATCTTTGTCCTTGACCTTCGCGCATGGGATAACTATCAATTTCGATCTGGTATAAGGTGCATTCGAAGAGGACCCGACAACTTCGCATCCCGCGAATCGCAAACCAGCTTTCCATGGCTACTCCGCCAATGGCACCGTCACTGCACATTTCGTCCTCGTCGGCCAAGGCAAGCGAAGCGACTTCCAGGCACTCGCGAACGCGGGCTTCGACCTGAAAGGCAAGATAGCTATCGCACGCTATGGCGGACCCTTTCGAGGCATCAAAGTCCAGAACGCAGAGAATGCTGGTATGGTGGGCGTTGTCATCTTCACTGATCTCGCTGACGATGCCAACCACTACGCACTGCCTAAAGAGGGGAACCTATATCCCTACGGCCCTCGGCGCAATCCATCATTCATCGAACGAGGCAGCGTTCAGTACTTGAACATCTATCCCGGTGATCCAACGACATCCGGGTACGCATCGCATGAAGATGTTGAGCGCGAAGACACAGCTACGGTCCTGCCAAACATTCCGTCCTTGCCAATCTCCTTTCGTGATGCGCAACATATAATCGATGCACTTGAAGGACACGGGCACCGACCAGGCGAACTCGAGCCTGATCCAATCGTCTGGCATGGCGCTCTGGATGCCAATTACTACACTGGTCCAAATTTGGAAGCGACATTGACATTGACGAACATCATGGAGGACAAATACACTCCGATCCATAATGTCATCGGAGTTCTGCACGGCACTAACGATGATGAAGTTGTGATTGTGGGCAACCACCGTGATGCATGGACCGTGGGCGGCGCAGGTGACCCCAACAGTGGCAGCGCCATCATGATCGAGTTATCGAAGGCATTTAACGAATTGACCAAGACGGGCTGGCGACCACGTCGATCCATAATTCCGGCATCATGGGACATGGAGGAATACGGTCTTGTCGGCAGCACCGAGTTCGTGGAAGATTATCTTCCATGTCTGAAGGACAAGACAGTCGCCTATCTCAACATCGATATCGCCTGTGGAGGACCTGTGCCGCACGTAACAGCGACGCCCGAATTGCACAACCTCATCACGACGACCATGAAGCGCATTCTGTGGCCAAATATCGGCAGTGCAGATCTCTTCCCCGACCAGACTTTGTACAGTGTATGGGCCAGCCTCTCCGGTCAAGTCCGCGATCTGGGTTCCGGCAGCGACTACACCGCCTTCCTGCACAACGGCATCTCGGCGCTAGACATTGGATCACACGGCGAGCAGGATGATCCGACATACCATTATCACTCCATTTACGACTCGTACACTTGGATGCAGAAGTTTGGCGACCCGGAGATCAAAATTCATGTCGCGATGGGGCAGTGGCTGGCTTTGCTGACGTATCATCTGGCTGATGAGACCATCATCCCGTTCGCGCCGATGACGTACGTGCTGGAGATGCAACAAGCTCTATCGAAACTTCAGGGTGTGGTGGTGAACAGCGATTGCTGCACGACACTCGATGTCACATCGGTCTTCAAGGCTATAGAGATATTCCAGACGGCAGCATTCGCGCTTGACACCGAACAGACGAAGGCTACGGAGGCAGGGAACCAGGGTGATATCGATCGGATTAACAAACGATACAAGAAGTTTCAGCGCGCGTTCGTCGGACAAGGGGGTCTGCCCGGTCGAGAGTTCTACAAGCACGTCATTTATGCGCCAGGCATTGATACTGGATACGTTGCAGTCACCTTCCCTGGGATCACGGAGGCTGTCACGGTTTATGAGGATCTTGAGATGGCGAACCAGTGGGTTGAGAAGACGGCGAACGGCATCGTCGAGGCTGCGAATATTCTGGCTGATTGAGTCTGGGGCGTTCACCATGTGGTTCATATACGTAGTATGGTTCTTCCATCTAGCAGCAAGAAGTTTGGCAGTGTCGTCCATCCTAGCGGATTTATGTGGCAGACTTGATGCTTGGTATCCGATGCGCAGAGAGGACGAGGACCCGTGAGCTCAAGGATTTCAGCATGGTGGCGCATAGTCAAATGTACGATCAGGTTCCTACGCTACTAAGCTTCTGTACGATCCCGAAGTGCTTTAGACACGAATCCAGGAGTAGCTCACATCTTGGCCTGATCAAGACATTGTGCGGGAAGATGAGCGGATTGATTCCTGCAAAAGCACGTTATGAATAGCAACAGACTTAGAGAAGCACAACTGCCAAAACTTGCATGTTATTCATGTCGACAAGGAGGTAATGTCAGATGAAGCCGGAGACTTGGATCTCGAAAGTGAATCTATGCTTGGACTTGCCAAATGCGGAAGCAGTCGCGAAGTCCGTAGCTAGTGCAAGTACAACAGTCAAGTGTCCGTAGCTGTTCAATGCAGGGTACTCTGTAGCTTTCCAACAGAACATATGGAGCTCATGGAGAAAAACACTGGCTGGCGTAGCTGGTGCACTTCAGCCGCAATGTGAGACAGTTTGGGAAGTGCTTTCTGGATGAGGCTGAAATGACTTGACATGTCACTGTATGGACTTGGTGTACGGGCGTAGGATTATGAACGATCATGGAGCTAGGACAACACGAGCAGCGGAGAAGCATGTGCACGATGTATATATATATGCCGGTGATGTTTCGTGTCGATCAAGAGAACAGCAGACCACACTCTTGTCACATTTTCTCCTGCTCGACACCAAAGGGCAGCATTCAAGATGGCCAACATTGGGTTCAGTGCCTTTGCTATCGACTCTCGACATACACGTGCTAATGCTGGAACCGGCAAACCATGCCACAATGCCGCGACTGACGGTAGCTTGGGCCCCAACATCGGTATCGTCGCTGGTCCACTCCCTTCCGACGTGACCATTACTGACACCCCTCACAGCCTGCATCGGACACCTCAAGCCTCGAACAGAAGAGGAGAAACTCGCCATCAAGATCGGGCGTGCTCGCCTCTCAGGTCCAAGCCAGGTCACAAAGGACGCCACAGTCGCCGAGATCGATGCCACAACCATGTCCATCAAGATCCTCGCCAAGGGAACCAACGACTGGGTCTGCTTCCCCGGCAACGAAGATGAGATTGGAAATGTGCCCATGGCATGCGATCCCATGGGCCTGCAATGGATCCAGGACCTGCTCCTCGGCAAGGCAGCTCCAACGAACAAAGCCCCGGGCTTGATCTACATGCTCTGCGGCGCTACACAGCGCAGTATCAGTAATCCATTCGATCATTCAAGCCCTACCATCCCAATTGGTCCGCACTACATGATCATCTGGCCTTTTGATGCGAAGAAGTGCGGGTTTCCGACTGATGTGAGGGATGCCGGGGCTTGGGTCATGTATGATCAGACGCCGTGGTCGCATTTGCATGTTTGTGGGAGTCCGTGGGATGGGAATGTGTATCATCCCCAAAAGGCGCCGAATCCGATCTGGACACTTAGGTATGCCGAGTCGAATGAGGACAGTCAGCAGAGTGGGTGGTAGATTGCGCACTTAGAAGAGAAATTGTGTCTGACGTTTCAGCCGCCCTGTTGCCAGAATTTTAATCTGATTATGTTTAGTATAACAAACATTATTATTCCGTTACTCGAAGACTTCAACGAGCGTGCTGGTGTCGCTATTGCCAGACAGCGTATCTCAAACAAGCCTAGAGCCCATATACCAACTTGACCAACCTCGCAGTCAATCCTGCCAGTACGACTGAGCTCGTCGCAAAGATCTTAAAACGCGTGAAGATCGTATTTGCCATCGCCTGATACAAACTATGAAAGATACGGATCCCCACGTACCCCCACGCCGCAAACTGCGTATACTCATTCGTATCACCGAGCATCGTTAGCGCCAGCGTGACGGCATAGAAAGTCGTCGGCTGCTCGTGCAGGTGATTGTAGTTCTTGGCGACCTGGTTGACGGACTCGGGAACGCGGTCGCGGATGTCGGCGTCGAAGTGCTGCGGGTCCATGCGGACGTCGTAGGCGCCGATAGCGGGGATGCGGGTTGCGTGCATCCAGGTTTGCATGACGAAGGTCCAGCCGGCGAGGGCGGCGACTGGGCGCAGGAGAGGCGCTCGGCTGAGTTGGAGGGACATGGTGATGTGGTGCTGTGAGAGTTGTAGCTGTGAGTTGGATCAATGCGGCGCGTGTATTGATGGTCCTTAAGGCTATGGAACAGCTCAGATGCGGCCACACACATGGGAGCGCGTCTACTTAAGAGATACGCTTCTCCGCATGGTCGGTCCTATTAATGTACGGTCCTACGGAGGTGAAGTCATCAGTCGCGTCTGTCGCGACCAGCAGATCTTCAAGATCGTCGCAATGCGGGTTAGATCTCCGGGGTAGATCTGGTCTAGCCCATGATGTCGAATTTCGATGTAGCCTACATGCCCGAGCTCCAGAGCCATGACTGTGGTGCACAAGATGAGACTTGTTGATGAGGTGCTTGCGGAGATCACTTTGACGACAGCTCAGGTACACGCGCCAAGACTTGCGCTCCGCGCTTCCACTGGACTATCGTCAGCGTTTCCTGTGCTTCGATCTGGTGATTTTCGCAACCTCGATGCGCAAAAGAAAATAGTCATTTGACAAACTTGTGATGATACCTTGGCAATTGTTTGGGAATGCAAGTCAACTAGAAGACATTCGCTACTGTGAGGTTCACGCCTTCCGACCAATCCATCCATGGATCTCAGGGTCAACCAACATGAACCCCTAGAATCTAATAAGGAGCAGGGTGCTGAACTGTCTCCCGCGCTCTGGCAGCAAGATCTCAAACAATAGATCTCAGATTGTGGGATCTGCTTTTGGTCCGCCTTAATAGCGCTCAGAGACATTCTTAAATCCCCCACAGGTCATCTGAGCTGTCCACAGCTCGGTCATAAAGGCGATTGAACCCGTCGGAGAGTGAGTACTGGTGCCGTTAGTATTAAAGTTCACCTAGTAGAGTCTATCACGGCCGAATGACCACAGAGCTCTCTTTGATTATACAGGGTCATGGACTGCTCTGCCCGATCCTGATGCACAAGTGCCCCGAAAAGATGCTATTCCCAGTCCCTCCTATTCCATTGAATGACCCAGTTCAGCAACTGAAAAGCTGCCATCGAACTCGTAGCTGCCAGTTGGCTCGTGCACCGCTTGACACTTTGCTGGAAAGTTAGTCGCCATTCGCACTACGACATATCCGTGAAATGTAGTTGGCACTTCAGCACACAGCAATCAAGCTGAAGCTTTCGAGAGTCGTCCTGAATGAGGAGTCTCGTAGTGCAGGTGATAGGACAACGATAGGCACGTTGCTCGTCCAACTGTCCAAGCAGTCCCAATGAAGCCTAAATCTCTCTCTGAAATGGCCCAAACGGTCGAAGAAGCCTATTGCCTCTCTCTGATGCCTTCCAACAATGGTAGAGTGGAGAGCACGTCTGCATCGAGGAGAATGAAGCAGCAAGGCCCCGCAGAAAAGTCTCGTCGCGCTCTGAATCCTCGTCAACACTGGTAGACGTGTTCGTTCTCGTCGATACCCTCGCTTCGCAGACCCAGAGAATCCCTATTCCTCAGCTTTATAACCTGCACCTCTCCTGCCCTCTCGTCCCTTCTCCTCTCCACAAATCCCTCATCTTCAACTCTGTGCACCCTCTGCTCCTACAGTCCCTGTGGTCAGCATATCCTCAGCACAACCTCACATTACACTCAAAGCACCCTGACATCACCTCCAAGATGTCGGCTGCTTGGATGCAGAACCCGGCCGGGACGGCAGCCCTCACGTCCTGTTCGTACTTCGCTTGTGAGAGCCCGCTTCGTCGCCAGATCTGTATGCATGGCAAGTTCATGCGCTGTGTCCAAGGGCCGCAATGGCAACAATTCCGGACGCCATGGCAACCATTTGGTAGCCATCCAGCTGGCACGCCGGTGCAAGCAAATGGGTCGCATGGCCCATATCAATCTGTCCAGCCTCCTATAGGTCGGGCTCAAAACACCGCTGCGTATCCATTTGCGCAGTCCTTCATGACCGCACCTGGCACCGGCGTGCCATCAATGGGGCCACCTGGCTCATATGGTATGGGCATGCAGGCGCCGATGCCGACCGCTGGACCAAGCGGTCCGTTCAATCACGTGGCCCCGATGCTACAACCTGCTCCTGTGGCACCGATGGTGGTGTCGTCTGCTCTTGCGGCGCCACCGCCGCAGCCTACCGCAGCCTCGCGGGTGGTCGTGCCTCTCCCGTATGCTGCCACTCGTCCAATTGATAGAATAATTGCTAACCACGTTAATAGCCCAAACGATCCAGTCGCCAGGGCCGCGGCGACTGTGTGGCTTGACCAGGCAGAAGGGGAGCGAAACCCCCTGGCGCCCGAGTATGAGCCTGCCAAGCAGGCTCTACTGCAGGAGAAAGCAGCTGCTAAGGCTGCTGAGCAGGCTGCCGAGACGGCAGCGTCAGGTGTGCCGGCTGCTCCTGCTGCGCCGACGCAGCAGCAGCCAAATGGGACCCGAGAGTCCTCACTAGATGGGTTCACCAATGTGGTTGGACCCACCACACCGCCTGCTCCTACTGCTGCATCATCACCGCAGCAGCAGCTAAATGGGAACGCCGGGTCGTTCCAGCCGCAAAACGCACACTCACCTGACTTGGGTGTGCCGTTTGCTCCTGCTCCTGCTGCACCGTTGCTGCAGCTCACTGGGAATGAGCAGCCTCTCTTCCCAGGCTCGATATACCAGACCAACGTCGGTATATCCAACCCTCCCGTCCCCGCTCCCCCTTCCTCTTCCTCTCTCTCCTCCCTCTCCTCCTTCTCCCCCTCTCCTCAATGCACAGTAGGGGAGGACCCTGCCGCCGCCCTCCCGCCCACCGCACTCGCCTCAAACCGGGTGCCCACCCCAGAGAACCTCTTCCCTGCCCGCTGGCAGGCGCCACCGGGCACCAGCCGGATCGAGGACATGCATCCTCACCCCGGCCCGCCGCGCAACCTCGCCAACGAGCGTGAGTGGGCGCGGTTCCAAATGGCGCAGCATATGGCTGCGCATCCCGAGCACAATCCGTATTGGGATCAGATGCTCGGCGACCAAGGGGGTAGGGTGGGCTTGCAACAGCCTGATGCTGATCAGATCGGCTATAATGGCCGTGGTTGCTTGACTTGTGGTAGCACGGCTTTCTTATGTCCTTGTCGCGGCGGGCTGGAGCATTGGCGATAGTGGTGGCGGTGGTGGTTTGGCGTTAAGGTTTTGGATTTCGCAGTATACCGATGTTTGGCTTTTGGATATGGTTTGGTGTTTCGATTCTTGACCAATGGGCTGTTTTGCACGTGGCATTCTTGTTATTCTGGGGGCCGAGAAAAAGTATAGTCGGGAAAACATAGTGCATTAGACTTCTTCTATATAGTGTCAGCAATCGATTCGCCAGTGATCAGGGTGCAGAGCATAGTCGTCTGGGTCTTACAACACCTTGTCGCATCTCCAGTCGCCCAGAACGCGTTCCATGTGTTCTATAATCCCGTTGTTGACCCATAAATTCTTGCTGAACGATGTTACTTGCTTACTACGTCGCATCAGCCCTCAGATCATTGCATGGAGAAAGGATCCAGTGCTAGTCGTCTGGGATCTTACGACATATTCTAGCATATCGAATCGCCCGAAGCTCTTTTCATGTGTTGTAAGATCCCATCGTCGACCCACGGATGCATGCTCGGAGACATCGTGAGCTCTGCTCGTGATACCGGCGCCGGCTTGTATTGAAGAAAAATTGCATTTCCATCTCAAATCGACCAACTGTTGTACATGGGCTTTTGAATCCTCTCCATCCACACACAGCATACATGCGAGTCTAAGGTAAAGGAAACCAGATGATATATGTGCAGGTTGTGTTTGTATCTCCGTGCGAGGATACACACGAGGACGGCAGCGGAAGAGTACATTACCGCACTCCTCAGTCTCCTCACTCCGTCTCTGACTTCATCTCAACTCATCCTCCTCTTCCCAGATCATCGACGATCTAGTGGTGCTCCTCGCTCTTGCCGCCCCGGTATCCCACAAGCTTGAATCGTCCGAGGATCTCGCCAACAGAGAAGAAACCGAGCAGTTCTGCGCCGACAATGCCCGCGCCCACGAGCTGCGGGTAACCGGCGTTGCGGACGGAGCTGAGGACGTTGCCTGCGGAGCCGGAGGTTATCGAAGACCATGCCGAGCGGTAGGCGGATGTGAAGGCTTCTGAGGATCTGTTGTGCGTATTTTCTATTAGTATGGAAATGTTCGGAGTGGGAGGCTGGTGTGTGGTGGATGGACGTACGGGAGCGACATCTTCTGGTCCTTGGCGACGAGCTTTGCGAGCTCCAGGCCGACTTTGGAGTAGTATATCGTGGGTGGGATCAATGCTGCGATACTCAATTAGCATTCACTCATTCCCAACGCGCCTCAATGGCAGCCCATCTCCTCGCCAAAGAAGGGGAACGGTTATCAACATACAATTCACGAATCCAATCAACCTGCCCGTCCTGCCGCCAATGCTGCCCAGCGCACCACCAACTCTATTCGCCACATTGCCCGCCGTGCTCGTGACCCTGCTCAGTCCCTCGCTCGCTTTACTCTGCGCCTGCTGCGCCGTGTCCTTCGCTTTACCCGCCGTCTCCGCGGCCGTGGATGCGTACCGTCGCTGTACGAGGGCGAATGCCTGGCGCCGAGCGACGACGCGTGAGACCGACATTATGGTGTGTGTAAGTCGGGGGAGAGGAGATGAAGGAGTGTGGTTGGAGGTCTCAATGGCTGGGATGGGGTGATGGAAGGTGCTGTCCTGAGGTTTGGAAAGAGCTGCCCGAGCGGAAGCCGAAATTTCCTCGTGAGTGCTGATTGGCTGGGAGCTGTAGGTCAGGCGCTAGCCGTTTTGAGTCGAGGTCCTGCGGGCTGTGCTCCGAGCACCAACATTTCATTCACAAGAAACATGAATTGGCGGGCTATGCTACAGCCTGATTGCGACAACATCCTCAAGATGAACCTTTCATCTTCATCATCACTGAAAAGCCCACGGCCTGCAAAGGCATCATGGCTGCTTCTGCCGCTGAACATTCCGATTTCTTCCATCACTCACCTCTTAATCTTGAACAGCGCTCGATCAGGCTGCTTCGCTTGCTACGCGGCCACGATACTACTCTTTGTTGCGAGATCTTTGAGGCGACCCTCGACGATGATGACTTGATCGAATACGAGGCACTTTCATATACATGGGGCTCGGAAGTAACTCCTGAAAGTATCCAGATTGACGGCAGACCCAAGGCCATAACTCTAAATCTATTCCAAGCCTTACACAGCATTCGGCAAGAACTGTGTGACGTGATCATCTGGGTCGACTCTATTTGCATTGACCAAGATGATGGGAAGGAGAAGAGCCATCAAGTGCGACATATGGCGAGCATTTATCGAAAAGCCGAGCGCGTCTTGATTTGGCTCGGTATACCGAGCACGAAGGCATATGCAGCGCTGATTGGCATCGCCGGATTCTGGGAACGAGTCCGTGGTCTCACTTCTAGCCACTGGGGACGAGATGATCCGCAGTGGGCTGCATTATGGGACGACAAAGGGCCGACGTGGGATGAAAAGGTAGGTGTTCGTAGTCCATGATTCGGGACAGCGCTGAATCCATCATAGAATCTTATATATGAGGGTGTGCAAGACCTCCTGGATCACCCGTGGTTTTACAGAGTCTGGATTCTGCAAGGTATGAGAACGTCACATCTCTGCTTGCTACGTGAAAGATCGTTAAATCACGACGCTGACATGTTGCAGAGGTCGCGTATGCCAGACGCGCCAGTATCATCTGTGGATGTAGACGAATACCTGCTGCAATTTTTGCGGTCGTACCCCGGCTTGCAGACATGTCCCTCACCGCACATCAAGAAGCAGTCTTGGATATTTTCCCAGGGCCTGCGAGACAATCTTCCTGGTGGCATGAACGACGCGACCTACAGACGATCTTACTCAAGTTCAAGGATTGTCAAGCCTCGAAACCCCAAGACAAGATCTACGCCCTCCTCAATTTGTGCTCTTCTCCGCTCGACTCACTCGATCTATTGGTCGACTATGAGCAACCAATCGAGCAGGTTATCAGATGGACAGCTAAGTACTTGCTCGTAGCCTTCAGGCCTTATGGAGACCTTTGCTTACGCCGTGAGCAACACATCCCTCGATTCGTTGATCAATCTGCACTATTGGGCTCTTCCCGGTCCTTAACAATCTTGCAGGTCTTCGCATTGGTGCATGCGATCAGCCAGCTCGCCTACAGGCTCCACCCAAAAGGAATTTGTCGTGACCATAAGCCATTCTCAAACACATTGAGGAATGTATTACGGGGGGAGTACAAATCTTGCTATTGTCTCGTTGTGGTGAATCTCGATGGTAATCAAGAACTTCGAGCTCGCATCACATTTTCCTATTGACTCTGAAGTTTGGGGTTAGGTCCATGACCAGGTTGCATGTGATAATTTCTGGGTCTGGGAGCGTGGACATTCTCAGTATTGACAATCTAGTGTGCGATGCGATCTGCGCAGATAGCACGCTACCTCCATGCCAGGCTCATGCGACCACTATGCGATGTGTTCACAGGATCAGTGGTTAGGCTTCATCCTTTGCCTTGCATCGATGCTCTCACTCTTATGTCTACGTGCGACCTTCTATGCAGTAGCCGGCGAAACAATGTTCGTGCAGTACTCCTGCACGATCGATAACACAGACGTACACCACCTCTCGATCCGAACGAATGATGAGATCTTATAATGATTAATAGCCCTCTTATGCTATCAAAGATAATACGATCTCTCACAGGATTAATGGACGCAGATGTTCTAACACCTGATACCCTTTGAGCATGATGGTGGCAGAGATGGCATTCACAGCATCCTTAGTTCTGGATTTGGTGCGCACTGGCACTGTGTGCGGCCTCGCAGATCGCAAGAACAAATCATGCATGAAGAGAACATGAATGGATTCCGCGCCTTGATCAGTGATCAAAGCATTTTACAATAACATTATCTGACCGCAACGCCCTCTAGCACTACGAAATCGGACCAGCGTAAACCACGTCCACCTTACATTACGACAACCTCCCAAAGACCAGACGTCAGGCTACCAGCCTCCTTCACAGTAACAAGACAAAGAAGGCACCAGCGACCGCCGCTCCTTGCGCCCCCGCCTTTGCAGCCACTCCCGTAAAGACGGATGGCACATGTTCTGCCTTGGTGGGTGTAGCAGATACCGGTCCAGCATAAGACTTCGTTGTCGGCAGTCCCTTGCCTGGAGCCGAGTCCTCGTGGTAGACCGGTGCAGGAGCGCTATGAGACGCAGCTACGACTGGGTGATACTCATACCCCTGGCTCGGAGCCTTTGGCGATGGGCTAGCCTTCACCGGCTCATCCTTCGGTGGATTAGGCTTGGGCGCTCCTGGCGTCGTAACGGGCTTTGGGACATAGTCCTTCGACGGGTGACCAGGAGCTGGGATCACGGAAGGCTGATATGGCACGTACTCGTGCTGGTGATCATACGAGTCGTCATGGTCGTAAGAGCCACCGCCATAGCCATGCTTAGTGTAGCTACCCTTGGTCGGTCTCGGAGAAGTCTTCGACGAGCTCACCTCGACAGACTCATCGCACGTTGTCGTTGTGGCGAGAGTGGTAGGCTTATAAGGCTTGCGTGAGGAAGTCGAGCAGTCTTCCGGATCTTCGGGATAGTCTTTTGACTTGGAGATACCGCCATGTACAGAAGATGGCTTGCCTGCAGACGATGACGGCACTGGAGCTGAAGACGATGGAGGCTCCGACGTTGGATGACTAGACGGATTGCCTGAAGTGGACGATGCAGAGGCAGTCACAGAGCTTGCAGGCGGCGAAGACGTAGGTGGAGCGACCGAAGAGGATGGCGGGGCAGAGGAAGAGTGACTGGACGAACCACCTGCTGCAGAGGAGCTCGAAGCGGCAACAGAGCTGGACTGTGCCGAAGACGTTGGCGGAGGGGCAGACGAGCTCGAGGAACTGCTAGCAGGGGACGAAGTCGGTGGTGGCGGTGGGGCCGACGATGAAGAGCTAGCACCTCCCGTGACAGCAGCGCAGAAGCGACGAGCAGCCGGGATGACCTCGCCTATGCACTTGTTAGTCTATGTACTAAGCATGGTGAAGTACTAGGTATACTCACCAACAACAACGTCACCCGTGCATGCATCGATCATGCAGCTTGCTCCGAAGGAAAAGATCTGCTGGTAGTTCGCTGGCACGCATTGGCATGGAGAATCGACGACTTCGCACTCGGTGCCATCGATCACGGCTAGGGCGTAGCAGTCGTGGGAGCAAGTGGGCAGATACTCCGTGAACATGATCTGGGCCGACGCTAGGCTGGCGGCAGCCAGCAGAACGAGTGACGACTTCATCTCGGTGGTATTGATACAGACAAGAACGAATGCGAAGGTATCGACCTGGTCCGATGAGCAACGAATGTCCCGTGAGCAGAAGATGCAGATGGAGCTCTGAAATCACCACTTACGACTGCAGCTTCTCGGGTAATGGCGGAAGGTCTTATACCTGCGTGCGGCAGCGAAAGCTCTTTCGAGTGGCGCTCGCGCTTGCACGCGAGCAGATTGCGGAAATGAAGGCATGGCAATGAAGAAATGGCTCGACATGCACGAGTATCTTGATGTTCCTGCCGTGATGTCCAGCCATCGAGCGCCACAAGCAGCCAGGGTGTGCTGCATCCACGGACGATGGAGGAGTCCAGAGGGCCGGGCCGGTTAGCATTCAACGACGACTCGTTTCTGAGGTAGTGATAATATGCTCGACGTGTGCTGTACCCGTCTCTCAAGTGCGCGATCCGGAACAACTGTTCTCGCATGCGTTGCTGGTAGCTTTCCAGTTGCCATGAGGCAGTATCCATCACAGGCGAATGTGATTCAGGAGTCCACGGTCAATTGCGCGTGTTTCCCACGTGCAGCGACATCGCTCATCAACGCCGAGCAACCTTAACGTCCACCGTCGAGATAGTGGCGTCCATCGACAGAAAACAATGTAAAATTTTTGCAGTCAGGCGCTCACGAGCAAGCGTTGATGTCCAGAGATCCCCTGAGGGTTCAGATGGTCTGATAAGATTAGATCCTCGCTACCGAGCCGACGCGGGCCTTGGCGACCGGGTCAAGCGTGCCCAGGAGCAAGGGGTATACAACGCGAACAAGATGTTGTCCGCGGCACAAGTTGCCTTCCGGAATCGCAAAGCATGGGCAAGACTTCTTGACTGGCCTCGAGATGGTAGTGCGATCATTTTGTGCGAGAACTTCTGGTTTCTCACCATGTCGTCCGGCTCAAGTCTGGTCCTCGATCCAATCAGTCCTTTCATCCAACATCTAGTCCAGTATGACTTGTACAGCTCAGCAAAGCTTGTCCATCACTACGAAGAGCTGTACGTACAGAGATTTCTGACAGCTGATGCCGAAGTCGAAGGACAAAGGACTACTTAATGGCCATGTTTCTTCAGACCATCGAGATGCCTCCAAGGACCACAGATCTAACTCAAGATCCTCCTTCGGCATCCTCTCGATACAATAGTTCTCGAATTGTTCGTTTGATTCGACAATATCGAACACTAACATGAAGTTCCTCGCCACCCTCCTCACAGCCGCCGGCATGGCCGCCGCCCAAACCGGCATCGGCGACGTCGTCCCCTCCTGCGCACTCTACTGCATCAACATCGCCACCCTGACAGCCACGACCTGCGCAACCAACGATCCGCCATGCCAGTGCGAGTACAACAACTACGTTGCCATCTACCTGGCGAGCATGACCTGCGTGATCAGCCGGTGCGGATTCAGTGTCGCTATTGGTGAGTATATCGTTCCTGTGCTCGGTGGTGGGAAGGGAGCTGACTCTAGGGGGTGTAGACGAGGTGTTGCCGACTGTGCAGGAGTATTGCTTGAACATCACCGCGCCCGCTACCGCCTAAGATAAGTTGTGGGATGCGAGGTTGGCTACTTTAAAGTCCATGCGGTAGTAGATCGTAGGCAATTTTAGATTCTGGTGGATAGTACGAATCGATATGAGTCAATGTTAAGCTTCAGTATCGAGGCATCGAATGCAAACCAATTCGGGCCTTAACACGGTCAATCCTGCATGTGTCTGAGCCGTCAATCCGTGACACCAGGATCATATGGTGCACTCCGGGATTCGTGTTGCGAGCGTAGAACGGGTAGTGATACAATCCACCTCGCTGGCTGGATTCGAGAGCGTGACAGCAGGATCGTTTGGCGTACTCTAGAGCTCGTCTTTCCCGAGGGTCGCACGACTAGTGACGAGATCTTACTTGCCATCTGAACTGGAGAGCGTGACATCCGGAATCTGAAATTGCGAGCACGTTGTCGGCGTGGCTTCGACATGGCGAGCTTGTGCCATTGTCCCGCGTCTCGTGCTGTTCGTCCCAATCTTTACACCTGACCAAGATCCACATCTTTATCCTACAAATTCGATCAGCGTCCCGAGCATCTCCTTGAAGCCCGTCGCTTCATCGTTGTCCTCTGTCACGTCTTCCATCTGCTCCTGCAGCGTCTTCTTCACATCTGCTAGACTCTCATCGCGCTCGCTCAGCAGCTTCTGGACTCTGCTCCTCGCGCCGCCATCCTCAGCCACGAGCCACGACAGAATCGTGTCCACCGTCTGCAGCACAAATAGCCCCTCATCCAACCGCCTCGAGAACCACTCATCCTCCATCTCCTCCCTTTCCTCCTTCCCCAGCGCAGCACGCTCCTTCCCAATCTGCTCCTCCACCGGCTTCAGCCGCGATGTATACGTCCTGCGTATCTCGACCAGCCGCCCAATCTTCTCGTACTCCCTCTCCATGAACTTGGCAAGCAACCTGATGCGTTCCGCCGAGTCGCCTGGGAGCGTGCGCAGCATACTGGCAAACACACCGAGTAAATGCTCGACCATCGCCGCGTCCGTGCCCTTCTTCTCCGCTTTCATGAACATGCCGAAGAGTGTCTTCAGGCCTTGCTTCTCGACCACTTTGGCGCACACGTCTCCGCCTGAAGCGCTGGATGCTGCGTGGTCTAGCACGCGTAATGCGCGCGATTTCGTCATCTTGCCTTCGCGTAACATGATGAGGATGAGTTCTACCCCTTCGGCCGCGATGAACTTCGTCTTGCCCTCCGGCGCGTCGACGAGCGAGATGAGCAGGTCGAAGAGGTTCTCGATGAACTCCTCTTCGTCTGTGTCGTTCGCTGGATCTCTCCGTCTAAATGGTGCAAGGAGTTCCAAGATCGTGTTTACGGCGTCTGCGTTGGCGAGTGTGGTGCGGTTTGCTGCTGATGATTGCGCGAGGATGGAGAGGACTTCTGCGGCGTAGAGTTTGTTTCTTGTGGGTGCGGGCTCAGGTTTCGCGATGCGGGTGAGTAGCCAGGATATCAATGCTGCTTCTTTGCCGACTGCTTCTGCGGATGTGGCGTTCGAAGCGAGGGACTCGAGGATGCCGAGCGCAGTGTAGATGCCCTCCCGATCTGCCTCCTCGCTCTCATCGAGCCGCTCAAAGTTGGATGCAAGGAGACTGAGTAGATCTGCTTCAAGCGCTGCGTCCACGAGCACGCGCCAATCTTCCTCCTTGGCCTCCACATCCTCGTCAATGAGCTCCCCGATAGCTTGCAGCGCATCAATCGCCACATCCACATTCTCATGCGCCAACAATCCCACAAGCGAGTCCACACAGCCCATCTCCACAAACGCCCCATATAACTCGCTATGCTCGCTGAGTATACTCAACTCCTTGACCTGCGCATCCAAGTCTCCCTCGCTGGCCATGAACTTCGCAGGATCATCCGGGTACTTCGAGCGCAGTTCCGCGTTCTTGGAGATTGTCTTCTCGAACTTGAGGCTGAACCCGCGGAGCCACTTCGCGTCGTAGACTTCCTCCTTGTACGTGCCCTGTTCCTTCTCTGCGGCATCGAGGTAGTCCATTGCGCGAATGGCGTTTGAATCTACGCCTCCACCGAAGAAGCGTCCTTCTTCGTCATCCTCTTCTGGTCCATAGTCTTCGTCGTCGTCTGGAGGCGGAGGCGCAGGGCCCGCCTCTATGTCGTCCTCGTCCTCGCCCTCATCTTCCACGGATGCATTATGTGAATGTGAATGCCCTTTTGCGTCGCCGTTGGCGGTGTGTTTCGCGGATTTGTAATACGCGCTTGGGTCGTGTGAGATTTCTAGCTTGCGTTTCGCGGGACCACCGGGTTTGCGGAAAAGGTCGTCTACGCTCGTCATCGTTAGGGTATGTCAATGGAGCGTGAGTTTATTTGCGACTGGGATGAATTGTGCACGAAGAGGTTTGATGCATCGTGAGTCCGGTCTAGAGCCGGTGCTTGAACCATGTCGTAAAGTGGTCTCAAATCCGCGCCTTCTCATAAACCTCAGCCTAGATCCACTCCTCACTTTCACGCTCAAACCAAAAAGTTCTGGAGAACCAAACACGAACAAGGACGAGATGCCCCGCACACTCTCCGTCGAAGAGTACAAAGCGCTCGGAAAACGCTACTATGGCCGCAAAGACTACGAGCGCGCCCGAGACGCGTTCACCGATGGCATCGACGCGTCGACAGGGAGGGACATCCAGCTCTACGACTATCGCGCTGCGACTTTTGATAAACTTGGAGACTCGTCTTCTGCGCTTGCGGATGCGCGGTTTATGATCAAGAATTTTGAGAGGGATCCGAAGGTAAGTCAGGTCGCTCACATGTCACGTGCCTTTCCCCTGCCCCCAAAGATCGGGGGATGACGGACAAGCGATCCAGAATGCATCCATTGTCAAGACTTCACAAGACAGATCCACTAACATGACTCACAGGGCTATCTCCGTGCAGGCCACCTCCTCCTCTCCCTCTCCAAAGAGCCCCAAGCCCTCCAAATCTACGCCCGTGGCCTCAAGCACGTCCCATCCACCAATCCCAGCATAAACCTCCTCCGCGGCGCCCACGACAAACTCAACCGCGAGCTCTGCCCGCCCAAGGCGGTCGATCCATTCACGCAGCTCCCCCAGGAAATCGTCGAGATGATCATGTCCTACCTCCCATTCTATGCTTGTGTGAGTTGTTTGCGCGTGAGTAGGGGGTGGAGGATGTTCTTGAGTGGACTGCCGGGGTTGTGGTGCAACATGAATCTGTACCGCGCTTCTGGGGCAAGGAAGAGGGATGTGAAGCCTGCGTTTGTGGAGCGGTGCGTGCGCATGTCGCAGGGGAAGCTGAGGGAGGCGCGCATCGCGAACATGGGGAGTAAAGCTATGATGCGGCTCCTGGTGGAGAAGTGTACGGGGCTGGAGAAGCTGGAGTTCATGATGACCACGGTGGGGACGCAGTCGATTCTTGAGGCGGCGATTCAGGCCCGCGCGCTGAAGTGTCTGGTCGTGCATCAGGATCTGGAAGTGCATGGGGATACGGTGATGCAGATTCTGAAGCATAGGCCCACGTTGGAAGAAGTCAGGATCTATCGACTAGGGGAGAGTTGTTCGGCAAAGAATGCCCTCACTAGTGACCTACCCAAACTGCGGATCCTGGATTTGAGAAATGCGGATCACAGGTTCCTGCACACAGGCCTTCTGGTAAGCACCCTGCGATCGTCTCGCCGCCTAGTCAACTACCTCGCGCATAATCAGTGTAGCTAATCTTCGTACAGAGCAGCCTGCTGAAGCACGCAACGAATATCACAGATCTGACCTTCGAAGACAAGCCCAGTCCCTCGTGGTCTGCCAACAGAATCGCAGCCGAATTCGCCCAGCTCACTCACCTCGAGCACCTACGCCTCAAGACAGGTGCTATCCTACACTTCCCCTTGGTAAATGCGTCTACGCTCCGCACGCTGCACTACGAGTCGTTCGTGCCGCTGCTCGGTGGCGAAACACCCTATCTACCTCATCTTGAGGACCTCAAGATAAAGACGATGGAGCGCACAGATTTCTTCTTTGCGATACTTGGGGATGACACGCAGGGAGATGATCAAAGTCAGCTGACGAGCTTGTCTTACAGCGCCAATCTTTTGCGGGCCCCGCTGGACACTGCACACGTGCTCGAACACCCCCGCCTCCAATCACTGACCAATCTCGAACTTCTTGGGGCTATCTCGATGGACGTTTCCGATGCAGACATTGATCGTCTCCTCGCGCTCAAGAATCTACAACGTCTGCATCTCGATTCGGCGCAGATCACGGGTGTGGGACTCAAGAATCTTGTCATGGGGTCGAAAGGCGTGCTAAAATCTCTTACGCTGACTGCCTGCGACAATATTGGGCACGATGCTGTGGAATGGGCTGCACAGCAGGGCGTGGAGGTCGTGGTGTTGAGTCATGCGAATGGGAGTAAGATTGTGCGGCGGTGAGGTGGTTGCCAAGTATAGTCTACATCGCTAAGATACAGAAACTATCCTACATGACACTCAGCGCATTCCTGACATAAGGCGCAAACCTCATGGTCTCCTACCTTTACACCCGGAAGCTACACCACACTACCACGTCAGCGATCCCAGCTTCAGAGGCAAATGCAACATCTTCAACCCGTGCTCATTCGGCTCCGGCAGCCTCCCGCCCCGCACATTGAGCTGCAGCGACTGATGCAGCAGTCTCGGCGCCGCCAGCACTTTATCCCGCGCATTCCTCATCTCGACAAACTCGGCTTCGGACATGCCGTCCATGAGGTGCTTGTTCTGCTCGCGGTGTTCGTGCACCGTCATCGAGGGGATGGCATCCCGGCTTTCGGGTGGGTAGTCGTGGCCGGACCAGACGCGTGTTGAACCCGGGAGCGTGAGGACTTTCTGCGCTGATTGGAAAATTTGTGAGGCGCTTCCGCCGGGGAAGTCGGCGCGGGCGGTGCCGAGGTCGGCGTGGAAGATTAGGTCGCCTGTGAAGATGTTGTCTCCGATCTTGTAGCCCATGTGGTCAGGTGTATGGCCCGGGAGATGCATCGCCGTCACCTGCAGGCTTCCGACCGAGAACTCCTCATCATCTTGCAGCAGCTCGTCGAACACAGCAGCATACTCCTCTTCCGGCACCCCATACCGCGCCGAGAAGCGCTTCTGCACCTCCCCGATCCTGCTGCCGATGCATACGCTTGGGCTGTAACCTTGCTCGCTCTCCAGCCGCCGCTTCAGGTACGACGCAGCGGTCATGTGATCGGCGTGCGCATGCGTCTCCAGGATGCGGGATACCTTGTATCCGTTGTTCTTGACGATGGCGAGGAGTTCGTCGGCCTGTCCGGTGCCGACTGCCTGCGTGGTGGGGTCATAGTCTAGCACTGGGTCGATGATGACTGCTGTGGAGGTTGAAGTGTCTGCGACCACGTATTGCCAGGAGCCGGTTTTGGTTTCGTACAGGTGGTGGATCTTGGGGGTTGGTGGAGTCGCGGTACTGAATCGTGAAGAAGCGAGCTTCGGGACTTCTCCAATTGATCGCTGTCTTCTTGGGACATTGCTCGCGCCATGTGAAGAGAACGCACGTGTTTGATTCGTAATGAGCTGGCTTCGCTCGAGTTGTTGCGCAGCTGGGGAGGGCGAGGCTGCGGGTGAGCACGTGCTCATGTTGGTCCGTGCGCTTAACCCTTGCCACATCCGAGATTTTATCAGTCGAGGCTCGACTCTCTTCAAAGTATTGGAAGCCATTGTTTTGCTGCTAAGGTATTTGAATCATGCAGCTAAAATATTGAATAGGTGAGATTGATATATACACTTCCTGGCATCTGTTAAACGATCTGCGGTTCGCAGTCGGGCTCCGACCAGGATCGCGGCGACCGCAACCATGGTTCGGCGACCATCCTTTTGTCTCCAATGATCCAACACCTTGAGCAAAAGGTTTCAGGGTCGCATCATGATATTTTTGCCACCCTTTGTGCAGTGTTAAGCATGACATTTCATCGTCGATTCCGCTTGCATTGACACATTCGATTCTCAGAAAACCTACTCCAGCTATGACTCGAAACGCGATGCAAAGCTTCAGAACGATCAGTAGAGTGCAGCCATTCGTGCATTCGGCCCCAATCGCCCGCAATACTCGCGGCCTGGCGAGCGCGGTATCACCGTCTGGGAGCAGATCCCACCGCGTGGTTGTTGTCGGTGGTGGGAGCGCGGGGTTGAATGCCAGTCACCAGCTCTTACGGTCCGGTGAATTCAAGGCCGGTGATATCGCGCTGATCGACCCTGCCACGTGGCATCACTATCAGCCGGGCTGGACGCTCGTCGGTGGAGGACTGAAGGACAAGCGGGACTTACGGAAGCCGTTGGCGTCGCTTCTCGATCCGAAGCTGCAGTTCTACAACGATGGGGTGGAGGGATTCGCACCCAAGGAGAATCAAGTCAAGCTGAGGGATGGAAGCAACATCTCATATGACCAGCTGATTGTTTGTCCGGGTATCAAGATCAAGTACGATCAGATCAAAGGTCTTCCGGAAGCGCTCGCAAACCCAGATGCGATGGTCTCCTCCATCTACGGCTACGATACCTGCGATAAGGTCTTTCCGAATATCGAGAAATTGTCGAAAGGCAAGGCGATCTTCACTCAGCCCGTGGGGATGGTCAAATGCGCAGGTGCGCCACAGAAGATTATGTGGCTCGCGTTTGATCACTGGCGACAGGCTGGTCTATACAAGGCCCACGATGCGCAGTCGCCGATCCAAATCTCATTTGCGACTGGATTGCCGGTGATGTTTGGAGTTCCAAAATACAGCAAGCGACTGAATGCCCTGCGAGAAGAAAGAGGGGTCGAGGGACTGTTCCAGCACGACCTGACTGGCATCAATGGGAATACAGCCACGTTCTCTCGTGCCGACTCAAAGGATGAGATCAAGCGACAGTTCGACTTCTTGCATGTGGTGCCCAAGATGGGTCCGTACGACTTCATCCGAAACAGCGAGCTGGCGAACGAGGCGGGCCTCGTTGACGTGGACGACGCCACAACACGCCACAAGACCTTTGCCAACGTTTGGTCGATCGGCGACGCGTCCAGTCTCCCGACCTCAAAGACCGCCGCCGCAATCACGAGCCAGACACCCATCATGGTGGAGAACATGCTACGGGCTATGAACGGCAAATCCGCGGACGCCGCATACGATGGCTATACTTCGTGTCCGATACCGACCGAGTATGGGAAGCTCATGCTTGCCGAGTTCAAGTATGGTGGTAAGCCCGATGAGACGTTTGCGAAGTTTGGCATCGATCAGGGGACGCCGAGACGGGCTTTCTATCATTTGAAGAAGGACTTCTTTCCTTGGGTGTATTTTAAGTCCATGGTGAAGGGAACCTGGGGTGGTGCAAAGGGCTGGATATCGGCACCAAAGGCTTAAAGCGATGTTTTGCTGGAGTCTGGAGTGCATTATGATAGGAAGCTGGGTGGACTGGTAAGAGGTCAGGGAAACAAACAATTGCATCCTTAGAATGTACTATAGCATGTGCAGGACTATAGACTATCATCAACAGATCTCATTTTCCCGGCCATGCACCTCATGATGGGCCATGTCGAGTATTTAGGCATCGAAAGGACTGTTGATTCATCGATAGCTATACTCTATCAATTGCAGTCTTCCGTTCGGGAAGCGCATCCTTAAGATCTGGCTTGTTGAACAAGAATGCGAAGAAGACCAAAACTTTGCAGATGCCCGACACAACCAAGGCATGCGGCGATCCAATCCTCTGGCGCATGAACGCCCCCGCAAAGCTGCCCGCCACAAGCACAGCTAGGAACGCCGCACGCCTATTGCGACTACGATTTTTCAACCCAAATAACCCCGGATCGACTACAAGATCGACCCACGCAGCAGTCGCCATAGCCGTGGTGATCTCCTGGATGCGAAAAGGCCGCATCGAAGCAACCTGGGCGCCGGATGAGAAGGCAAGCATGGCGACCGCGCCGAGAGCCGTGGGCCCACTCGTCACGACCCCATAGACATACTGCATGATCGCCGCACCAAAGACCAGCAGCGCCTGCAGTACGTGCGATACGATCAACCAGATCCTTCGTCGTGTGCCGACAAAATTGGCAATTTGACCTGTGAGGAGAGCGCCGGCGATGAACATGCCTAAGCTCATGCCGACGTTGTGAATGTCGAAGAGGTCGCCGCTGTAGCCGGATAACCCCACGGCAAGCACGACGGAGTTTCCTGTCTGGTTCGATGCAAAGCAATGGAAGTCGGGAAAGCTGATTGCATCCTGGATACCGATGCCAAATGTCAGCAGGAGTAGTTCGAACTCCATCATGAAGTCAACCCGCAAAGGCGAAACAAAGTATTCTCGGATACGTGAATATTTTGAGCCATGACCTACAAAAACATCAGCTTCATGCGTTTGTCGTCATGTTGTATGTTTTAAGTGAATCAAATTGTCGCGTAGATTCGTAAACCAAAACCTTCAGGGCCATTGGACCCCAAGAGTCTCCAAGGTGGTACGTTACTAGTATGTCCGAGGATCACGGACGGATTATGCTTTAACATGAATACCTTGTTACGGCAGACGTACTCGGGGTAGTACTTTCTATCCTTTCAGCTTGGGGCATTGTTCGGCGCGGAAGTCCTCGGACCTTTTCTGATCAGGCACGATGAAAATGTTCAGGAATACATCTGAATGGTCTCAGTGAACCTTCAGAATGCAATTCACATCCTGTCGGCTGGTTCGGGAAAGATAGAAAAGACTGTTGAAGGACTCCAAACCGGCGACCATTTGGAGAGCCAAGTCCTGTGGGCTTTCCAAACACACATTTTGATGCAAGGACATCACTTTCCCGAATGCTGCGATGAAAGTCGTATGGCAGGTCCGAAGGGGCTTGTGAAGATAGGAAGGGGGGAAGGCCGCAATTTCAGCCAATCAGAGACGACCTTGTGACGCCGAAGTTACAACGGGGACCCACAAACGTCATTGCCCTGGATCGAAGCTGAAGGTCGACGATCGGGAACATGCATTGCCCCAGAGAGAAGTCATCAACCTGTAGATGTGTCGCGAGTCCTGACGCCGGAAGGTCTGAAGAACTTCCACCTCCTACCTTGAAATCACTCAGGCACAGTCATGAGCTCTCAAACCACAATAGTCGGACCAAGCTCCGTGGCATGTCTTTCTTGCCGTGACAAACACGTCAAATGTGACGGCAAAACACCAACATGTGGTCGATGTGCTGAATCAGGCATAACATGCACTTATGTGAAGTCTCGAAGAGGCTTTCAGGGCCGCAAGAAGAAGAGGACCCTGACGGATGTTGCAAGTGGCATGAACATGAACTTTGACGAGTTCGCGAGCAATGACAATTTCATCACTGATCCTCTTCTCCCAGCGGTGATAGACCCTGTCGCCATGGACCAACATACTCAGAGTACGGAGACTATATCAATACCCAGCATGCCGTTCACCAGCGTCGACTACGAGCGACTCATTGGCATATATTATCGCGACATCCATCCTGCACATCCCATTGTGCTCCCGAGAAAGTTGTACCTGCGAGATCGCAACATCCTGCCCGTGCCTTTGAAGATGGTGATGGCTTTCATGGCGAGCCACCTGACTTCACAAGAGAATGACGAGCTAAGGGACCAGGCGGAACACATCTTCGATGCAACCGTTCCTGAGGACGCCTTCAAAGTGCAGGCGCTACTACTGCTTACGTTGACCTCCTACGCACGCTTCGAGCGAGACCGAGGCAATACAGCTCTGACACAGGCTGTCGCTCTAGCCTCTCGTCTGGGTATGGATCGTAACGCCTTTGGGAATGGCTATGACCCTGTGCATCAAGAAAGCTGGCGGAGGACATACTGGGAGCTATACACCATCACTGGGCTGATTTCGCTGATTGCTGGAACCAATTTTCGCATCCGCTGCCCTGAAGATCTTCTACTACCAGGACATTGCGAGGATTATCAAGAATGCAGAATCGGCGAGATGCGAGATCTCAGGGCAATGCGAAGTCGTGTCTCTCTCGAAGACAGCTACAGGTGGTCTTCCTTCGCCTACAAGGTGGAAGCCATGCGTATCATGGGAAGTGTCTTCGAGGGAGAAAGCGATGACGGCTCTTTGACAGATGTGCAAGTCCAAGCTTTAGGAGCATCCATCACGGGCTTCATCTTGTCTCTACCTGACGATCTTCGAACGCCCGTCAAAGATGACGGCGGAACGAATGAGGTGATGTCTTGTGCATTGATGATCATCAATCTTGCTGGAGTCTGTCTGCATTATCCTCGATCTAGTCTTGCCGGACAATCGAGCTTCAGGACCGTTTGCGGCAATGACAGGAAAGAGAAATTCGAGTCTCCAGATGAGCGCTTCCATCGCGCTGCCGCTCTGAGGTATGCCAATGGACTCTCGAAGCTCATCTCGTCTCGACAGTCTCTGAGGACTCTCACGCCATGCTTTTCATGCTCGATCGCCTTCGCCGCGGCAGTCCACCTAGCTGCCATCTTGCCACGCGATAGCTCAGCGGATCAACACCGAGAACACATCCAACTCGAACTCAGTGCTTTGAATGTGGTGAGCTCCATCTGGCCTATTGGAGGGGTGGTGAAAGCACAATTGGCTCAGTACTCGCGGGAGGTGTTGTCAATCAATCCACAGCCCGCGCTCCAAGCGATCAACGACGCCCAAGGTCAGGATACCTTCAGCTTAGCCAATGAGCCATGGCTTGATGATCTGACCAGCCAATTCACCAGTGGCCCATCTGAAGGATTCCTGTTCAATCTCATGGATCCAAACTCTGCACATAATATCAACTGAATTACATGCGCTTTCGTGTTTGCACCGTGTCGCATCCCGACCGGGGCGGATACCTGCATGCTTGTGGTTACATGATATCCATGGTGCTGAATCGTGCTGGCCCTTGGGCAATCCTCTGGCGAAGGCAAAGTGGTGTATTGGAAAGGAGGAAAGTAGGCGCCAAACAGTTGGAGGATCTGCCGATACCACTGAGCACTGTCAGTCCGATGCGACAGAGGTACTGTCCTGTACAGAGCGACCCATTCGCGAGCCTTTCCGCTTGAGAAAGCCGGATGTCATTCATCACCTCCTCATAGACGGCGGGATCCTATCACCACGTCAAGGATCGAACATTTCCTTGACCGTTGCCGCCACACGTCCGATCGCTGTCCCTTATTGCACAAGCGCATGGTACAAGACCTCCATACTTGCTTCAGCACTTGAAACCGCACTTCTTGCACTACACGCGACCACGTCAGCAATACCATTCAGCCTCGACAAATGCACGGCAACTCACGAGACCATCCTTCACCTTAGCGACATGGCACTGACACTTGTTCTTCTTCTTGCCCTTCAAGGTCAAGCACGCCTGGAACTCATCGATGCAGGAATCGAGCTCGCCGAATGAGCAGGCGGAGTTGGGGACAGCTATTGCGGGAGATGCGACGGAATGGGCGATGAGGGCTGCGAGGCAGGCGAGGATGGTGATGCGCATCTTGAACTGCGGAATTTGTGGTGGTATTTGTCCTGGAGATTGTTGTCTCATCCGTTTCTGATGGCGTTGTAGAGTCGATGTGCTGCTGTCAATGGTTGGCAAGTTCTTTGACAGCATCTAAGGACACTGTACGAGACTTGACACTTGAATGATATTACGGCGCTGGCTAGGTGCTGGTTTGTGTTTGAAGCACCGTCATGGGCCGTGACAGACCAGAGCGTGGATGACCACTGCTATTGTGTTCAGTGGATATGCAAGCACTCTCAATGCGCATTCATGGACGCATGGTGGCACGTCCGGTGCAGTCTCCTAGCTGCGGTCGATTCTCCCGGCATTACGAACATGCAATCTTCCCGAGACCCGAGAACAACAGAAGCATTCAAATAATTGCCGGAGGTTTCGACGCGTGGCTTGGAGTCGCAATGGATAGTGGAAAGAAAAGCAAAATTTCGTTGTCGCTCGATCCATATTCGCAGACAACGATTCAGGGTATACCTACAAGCATTACTCAGTCTGCTACATCACGTCCATAATCTCATCGCCACTGCGGCTGGCTGGTCCCGCTCTTCTCATTCGGGTATCCACCACCAACCCTCTGCCCCTGGATACTCTCACCCACTCCGCTCCCTGAACTATAGCTGGGCGGGTTCGCAGCATTGCCAAACCCAACCACACTCGGCTGGCTCGTCTCCGGTCCAAAATTCGAGTATGGTCCTTGATTTGTTACCGTGTTCTTGCCGTCGCCTTTGTGCATGTCGTTGACTGGGATCTGCCCGCCGTCACCACCTCCGACAACGATGTCGGCGTCTTGGCCGTCGGCTGTCTTGACTTTGCCGACGATCATGCCCTTTGCGACGGACTTTATTATGGCGCGACGGGAGACGCCGGTCACGTCCTATCCCAATCTGTCAGTATCACCGTTCGCTGACGTGAAATGAGCTATGAAGCACTTACGATGTAGACCAAGCCGACATTCTTCACACCACCAGCAAGATCAGCAGCCATACTGCCAGCCTCAGGACCCCATCTATGCCCCACAGCCGTCGACGCCGCAGCCCCACCACTGGTAAGCAAATGCTTCCCACTCGTCGCAATGCCATCCATTACCGTTGAGAAAGCAATCAAGCTCTTATTCAGCACGCCCGGCTTCGCATCCACTTTCCCCTTTTTCCTCTCCGC
This sequence comes from Scolecobasidium constrictum UM 578, assembly GCA_000611715.1. Taxonomy (NCBI): domain Eukaryota; kingdom Fungi; phylum Ascomycota; class Dothideomycetes; order Venturiales; family Sympoventuriaceae; genus Scolecobasidium; species Scolecobasidium constrictum. The sequence continues at coordinate 16,416 of AZYM01000075.1, read as the reverse complement.
ATCCTTACCCGCCATCTTCGCCGCAGCATTCTGCATATGATCCGTGATCTTGCCCACCGTTGACGCGCTAAACCCCGCGATACTCGTGGTCGCGCTATTTATCTTGCGCACGCGGTTATGCGCCGTCTCGGTGAAGGTCATTGGTTTGGCGACGGGTTTGGTTTTGGCGGTGAAGGTCTCGGCGCCGGAGATCATCATGTTGGAGAGGTAGGAGGAGCCTGTGACGATGAGGCGGGAAGCGGCGGCGGCGTTTTGCACGAGGGAGGATTTGGCGTAGGCGGGGTGGTTGGCCATGCGGAGGTATTCGTCTGAGATGGGGGCGACGATGATTTTCTTGCCGTCGGGGGAGATTTGGATCTCGACTGGATCTGTGTGGCATATACTGTCAGTGGCATGCCAATGCCGCGAGTAACAAAGAAACGCACCTTTCTGTCCAGGGTTAATCTTCGAATCATCAACACGCATATCTCCAGCATTCATCTCGCCCATAACACTCCCGTTCTCCTCATCCACAAGCACGATATGCCCATGGCTCGAGCTGCCAGTGCCATACTCATACCCCTGACCAGGCTTGTAATCAGCAGGATTGTACGCTCCACCACCGCCAAATCCGCTCTTCTCGTTCCTGCTCGCGCTGCCCTTCTGATCTACAGCGTACGGTGGCTGCGCCCGTTCAAGGAACGCAGTGCATTGTGCGAGGATCGTCTCGAATGTGTCAACGTCTTCTTGGCTGCATCGGCCTTCTCCCTTGCCTAGAGGTGGGAACTCAATGCGTGTGAAAGCACCGCTCTCTGGACCAAGATCCCATCGCGGGATGAGATATGATCGTGGTGGCTGGTGGTAAATCTGCGTGGTCGCTGGAAGTGGCAGATCTAGCTCTGGAGGCAGATTGAGATGCAGGTAGAAGTCCTCCTCAGGTGTCGCTGTGCCCGTCGTGCTTAGATCTGCAAAGGGGCTGTTGGTGGGCACCATAAGCAGCGAGAGCGTCTGAGCGCCCGAAGGCGTGAGTGGTGCCTCCTCGCCATTCTGCAGGAAATACGCTCTAATACCAGAGATAGAGTACAGGAGGCGAGGATCGTGGTTCGCGGAGGCCATAGCGACGTTCGTGCGATTCAGCTGCACGCTAGATCTGAAGATTGAGGGGCTCTACGCTTCGATTGCGGCAATTCGTGCGATAGATCTGCCTCGAATGGACAACAATCTGTACGAATTGTTCGAGTGTGAGGTACAAGGTGGCCAGGGGAGCGGCAGGCAGGTTTTATTCAGGCCTGTTGGTGTATGTACGTACGTGTGTCTTGGTTCTTGTGCTGTGCAGGTCGCAATCGCACGGCGCTAAAGCGTGTCGCAACGTCACGGCACAGCCACATCCCACTTCAAGTCTGTTACCCGTTGAGGCATTTAGTGCTTTATTAGGCTGGATTCGGCTCATGGCAGATGCTGGCTGTGGCGGTGCGATCGTCGACTTCAGCTAGTGGTGCTTCTAGATCTGATCTGTCCAGCACTACGTGCGAATTCAACTCCATCCTTCACGATGTCTGTTGTGGCGCTCTGTCGGCATCTTGCGAATAGTAGATGTGGACAGGGGTTCGATGAAATCTCTTCCTGATCAGGCTGTGCAGTGTTTCACGTGACGAACGGGCCAAATTTCATTTCATGCCAGCTCAACCTAATCTGAACTCGAATCGTCGTTCATCTTTGCTCATCTGTGCAAGTCTTCTTCAATCCATGTCATCGGATGCTTCACTAGAGCCAATAGCATCAACGATGATAACTCCACTCTATCAGCCCCTCGACGCTGCGCGACGGCAGATCCGCCTGATATACATCGATCCGCACGGCGAGCCTAACAGGATCTCCTGCTTCATTCGTACATTTGATCTCGCAAAGGCACCGATATACAAGACGCTATCGTATGAATGGGGGCCCGCAGACGAGCAGCGGACAATACACGTGAACCATCACGAAGTCAAGATTCGGCGGAACCTGTTCGAGTTCCTGCTCGTCCACAAAAAGCGATGTCAGCCTGGCGGTGCTCACTACTACACTCACCAACCTTTCCCAGATCGACCAACAGAGAGAACGCTGAACAAACTGCCACCCATCTGGATCGACCAATTGTGCATAGACCAGTCGAATCGTGTAGAGAGATCGCAGCAGGTCGACATGATGCCAGAGATATACTGCAAAAGTGGAGAAACCCTGGCCTGGCTCGGGTGTGCAATGATTGCTGATGCCTCTGAAAGCCTTCTCTCTGGGCATGATCAGCTCCACAACGACATCATCGCCGCATCATACTGGAAGAGGCACTGGATCGCCCAGGAAATCGCTCTGTCCGAAGTTGTCACTATCCTGCATCAAAGCCAAGTTCTTGACACTCTGTCCTTCACACAGTTATTCATTGGCATCGCCCAAAGTCACGCGAACGTCCCATTGAGATTGCTTCTTTGGATGGCTTGGACCGCTAAGCGGAATATTGATCAAGTTACGCCTTTTGTGGCCGTTAGTGTGTGCGTGGACCCACGCGACAAAGTATACAGAATTCAAGGCATTCTTGAACCCAGGTATCGAGTTCCAGTTGACTATGCATTGACCGCCCGGGGATTGTTCATTCTTACTGCCGAGAAGTGGTTTGAGTCCTTATGCGTGCGACCCTTCGCACTCCTGCTATCTTTGGCCGAGCTTGCCATGGGGATGGGTCTCTGCGAAACATGCAGTACTGTTGATCAGGACTGGAAAGCCCAGCTTCTCACATATGTCTATATCTGCTATAAAGAGAGTGGTCTTATGGCGACAACCGAGTGCTCTCGTGAAGACATGCGCGACTTCATTCACAACTATCTGTTAGCGCCGAGAAGCGAAAGCACAATTGAATGAGGGGTGCCTGCGGAGTTTGTTGCCTGGGCACACCTGATCACTGCTGTGATGAAGAGATAGGCCTGCTGTAGCTCCGGCGTGGCCACGATCCCAAGTACGCTGCACGTCCACAACAATGGTTGGGCATGCATTGGTATGTCATTGAGATGACAAGGATGGGCCATGGCCTTGCGATTGAGATATGCGAGGAGTTCGATCGGGTCGAGGAGAAGTAATGAGCGTCAGAGCTGCCTTCGAGGAATCCGCACTGCAGAACAGACCATGGCTGAGAGTTGATCTCTTCAAGACGCGTTCTGACAACATCTCACAGGTCTGCGTTATAGGGCGAATTGATGGGCTCCAATGTCTGCGGAAGAGAGGCAGTCTTGTGCTTTGAAACGCACCAGCTCATGTCGTGTGGATCAGGGCTGCCTTTTCCATACGCTCAATTCTCATGAGAGACTTTATGTAGCTTGGACATGGACGACAAGCTTTGAGCCTTGGCCGGCAGCAGGCGAAGGCTGTTGAACTTGATGATAAGTCGCAAGACCCTCTTGATCGATTCCAGCGGAATTCCGCGATGATGACCGAGCCCCCTGCCAATCCAGCTCAGGCCTCAGCCCTCCTCTGCAATGGGAGCAGATCTCGAAATTGAATGCTAGAGACTGAGATAAACGTTGTGAAGATGTAGAAGGCGTTTCCGCTGTTCGTGCAAGCATAACGACGTGGAATGTTTGAGCAGCTTTTTGTACTGGAAAGTACGCAGGTGCAGTTCAGTTTAGTGTCGCGCCAAGGAGAGAGTATATGCATGCCGAGCCACTGTTGATGATGAGGGACTTCAATACTGCGCTATGGAGGCTCGCGCTGGCGTTGTCGCTGCTACGGTCGTGACTTCGGACGGTCTAGGGTCCTGCTTACGTGATGGAAGGGTAGTATTTAAGTCACGTGATAAAGCGTTCCCTGGTCGAGCGACGGCGAAAGCTTGTTCTGCTTTCGTCACATTGGCTGAACAGTCCTCGCTGATCCACACGACTTTGTGTTCGCTCTCGTTCTCGATCATGCATGGGTGAATGCTGCATAATTATGTCAGCGCAGACCTGCTCGATCGGGCAACCTTGAAACTGGGCACAATCTTGGACGCCTGAACGCGTCTCTTTTCATCAAACAGAGCCTCAAAATGCTTCTGCCTGATCAGATGGAGGACTTCTGCGGCTTGTGGTTCCTTTTGATCCCGATTGCAAGTCCTTGAGCTTCTCCTCAATTGAACGATGGTTGCGCCCCTGGTACACCTACCCAAGAGGACTCGTGAGAGTACCTCTAAAGTGCGGACAGGATGCTCGACATGCAAGTGAGTTTGTGGGGTATTCAATCGCAGCGAATCAAAGATATAATGAAAAGTAGAGCCCGACGCGTCAAATGTGATGAGGGCAAACCGTCATGTCGGAGATGTATTATGGGCGATCGCAAGTGCGAGTACAACGCGCCCAAGCCCCCTGCACGGTCCAGCAACTTCATGACGGTCTATCTGCCGCCAGCGAAGTCGCAGCCTACCTTCTTCGTGAACTCTGACGGTCTCGACTTCTTTCACCATAATCTGGCCGCGAAGCTGGATGGACAATTCGACTCGGAATTCTGGAGCAAGCTGGTCTTGCAGCTCAGCCATTCAGAGCCGGCCATCAAACATGCTGTCTCTGCCGTTAGTGTGATCCACCGAGATGTCGAATCGTCCATGAATAGCCCTTCTGGCTATACTGCTGCAAACCCTGCTGCGTCGAAAGAGTGGAACGCAGCCATGCAAGCACTGTCCAGTCGTATTCTTTCCAAGCCTAACTCAAACTTGGTACCTCTGGTCTGCTGCTTGATCTTTACTTGCATTGAGTTCATGAAGGGCAATGTAGACTCAGCCCTGGTCCATATTCAGAGTGGCTTCAAGATCTTGGCCATGGTGCGAAGCACGATACAAGCCGAAGGGGACGAGAACACGACGTACTCGGACGAGGACATCAAAGCCATTGAGGAGCATATAGTGCCCATGTTCTCAAGACTCAATGCGCTATGCACGCTATTTGGGCGTGTCACGCCGCCGGTACTCGCGATCGCGAACGACGCAGGGGAGACATTGCACAATCTAGCGGATGCAAGACAGCGGCTGTACGAGGCAATGGACCCCGCCATTCGATTTATTCGCTCTGCTGGAAGGCGAGCGGAGGGCTTCGAGCTGACAATGGACGATTTCGCTGAGCAGATCAAGCTGCAGAATGCGCTGGATACATGGAGGACAGAATTTGAGGATTTGATCGATCGGCTGAAGCGGACAGACAAGCCTGCAAATCAAGAAGCAGTGAGCTTACTCCTGGTGCAATTCCTGGTCGTGCACACCTGGTTGGCTGTCTGCACAACAGCCGAGGAGACCGCGATCGATTCGTACAATCCTGCTTTCTTGGAGCTTATCGAATGCGCCGAACATGTCGTCAATTCTTACAAGGAAAGCGGAAAGCTTCAACCGGTCTCATTTGATATGCAGGTCATCGGACCACTCTACTACACCACAGTAAAATGTCGCGATCCAACATTGAGACGCAGGGCGCTCAGCTTGCTCAAACTAGCGCCGAGAAGGGAAGGTCTGTGGAACGCCCATCATGCGTTCGTGACTGCGAGACGCGTCATCGAGCTCGAAGAAGGCGTGGATCGCAATGCACAAGGACTTCCAGCCGAGTCTGGACGCCTACGAGGTGTGAATTTGCCATCAGACGAAGCTCGCGTCTACAATCACTCGCGAATGCCTGGTGAGCACAGGAGGTTCGACGGATCAATTGTGCCCAGTCCGTCAATGCCTGGAGTCATTGAGGTGCTGTTTCAGACAAAGCCGCAAGGGCCGTTGGGACCATGGCATACTTTCACAGAGCACATCATCTTATGAGACATAGAATTCTTGATTTGTTAAACACCGACGCTATCTATGTATATCCCAATCATCCCAGACCGCCAATTGATGTGCTAAAATGTGCAAGAAAGAGACTACGACGGACTATGCTTGTGAGTAGGAGTGGCCAAACTTGGGAGGCATGAGCTCCTCTCCAGACGCGACACTTGGTACACTCTTGCGACCTCGCAGAGACCAACCAGCATTGGCCCATTGGCCCCCAAAAGCGACGCCTGGATGCAAGACAGTCAAGAAGCTGACAGCCAAGAAGATCATTGGACCTTCAAGGATCATGAAGAGCACTTCATCCTGCGCAATGGGCCCATCGAAACCCTGCTGCAGCTCGGCGACGCGGTACACGGAGCGCACGAAGATGAGAAGCGTGGCAGCCCACATGGCATAGGTGAACCACTTGAACTTCTTGGTGGCGCGTAGCTCAACGAAGCGGACGTCTCTGTCGCTCTCAGGTGTCTTGCGAAGACGCCAGCTGAACTCGCCCCAGAGCAGCATGAATGTACCGAGAGCCACGACCTGGAAGACGACACCAGCAATCATGATGTTGCGACCGGTGTTGGAGCCATCGTTGTCGTCGGCGGTTGCGGCAAGTCCACCACCAGCACCTTGCAAGACAAGGGAGATGAAGTCGGCGGTCATGAAGCAGATGCTGTATGTGCGTGGCCGGAAGCGGGAGATGTGTTCGCCATTGGCGATGATGACGCGGGAGAGGCAGAGGTAGATTGCGCCAGCCAGAAATGCTGGACCGATGGTCAATGGAACGAGGTAGCTGTGGAGTGGTTAGGAATGCGTTCAGTCTGTTGGGACGATGAGACTCACATGATGAAGGCGTTGAAATCAAAAGGGTTGTTGTGCATCATGATCCTGCCGACGTAGCCAACGACCTCAAGGATCAAGCCGCAAAACATGCCAACCATGAAACCCCATGTCTTGTACTTGATACCAAGACCAAGCTGAGCGATCAGAAGGACACCGAAAATGCCTGCATAGATGGCATTGCCTGCGACTGTGGGAAGAAAGTGCACGTTGCCGCACTCTAAGGGGCATGTGTCGATTGTGCAAAGGTCTCCATCAACCGGGCAGGTGAAGTTGGCTGGGAAGTCACTCAAGTGTCTAGCCATTGTGACTCCTGACGACGAGGGAGAAGATATGCTTAGAAAGGTATGGATGAATATGAAGAAATATTAGGAACTGGTTGATGGAAGCGATTGATGTTGTGGAAGTAGAAACTCCTGCTTGTTGATGATGCTCACAAGCTCGTACTTTATCATTATCATATATACTCCCCATGTTGATGCTGCCAATCTCGTCGAAACCTCCCAAACGGGTTAGCAATACACGAGCGAGGCTTCGCACCGTACTCCAGGCAGAAGAATAAACACCTTGTGGGACTGAACATAGATCCACCAGCAGAATAGTCAGCACGATGGACCTTGGCGCTCGCAAGGCCACGCGGCGGTCGGTACGGTCGATCACGCTTGCACCCGTTGACGTGAAGCCCACCAGATTGTGGTGCAGAAGACGTGCAGTTGGAGTCCGACGGGATCGTATTCTGACACGTCTCCGACCAGCGGACATGGGATTTGCAAAGCTTAGCCGCAAAAGGCTTGAATGTGCGCTAACTCAATTTAGTTAAACTCTTACGAGCGCAAACCTGCCCCGTTCCCATTGGCCAGATTCTTGGCCAAATCAGGGGACAGTGCTGGGCTCCATCCCTTCATTGGGGCGGAGCATCCTGAACTCATGGCGGAGACCATTTGACACCCGCACCCGATCGTCACAGCACTGCACTTTTGCTGCTATTCTTGACTTGCGCGCATCTGGGAACGCCTTGCGGAGCACCATCTCGTCGCAACTCGCAAATCTGATCATCAAGCATGCACATAAGACGAAATGGCATGATGCATGACTTGGCCGTTATCGTCGCGAATTGTTGGTGTGCGATGATGATTCTTCCAGCTCTTGCCAACTCAAGATGACGAGCACCTCGATATCGCTCAACTCCGCTTGTTGGTCCTCCTCACCTCGACAAAGCGACAATTGATACGCGCATCATAGAACACACATTTTGACTTCAAGATCGGGCTCTGGTCGTAGCTGCGGTCGGACCGTTGACTGAAGATTGTCGTCATTGGGGAGTGTCATCAAGGGCCATTTCTTGTGGGCAGCACTCATAAGAACGAATTACGGCTGCGCGACTATTTGCGATGATGCCCTCGAAGGAGGCCGAAGTCTCTAGGAGACCATTAATGGCGGGGTCGATCGGACCAGTTCCTACGACCAGATGTCACGCTTAGGATCCGTTGGCAGCGTCAAGAGGCATGTGAGCAGAGGCCATACGAAGCACGAGCAGCTCGAAGTCGCCGCCGTCGTCAACGAATCGATGGCATCCCAACTGTTCTGAACCCGCCAGTGCGAAGCTGCTTCAACACGAGTAATTGATGGAGCATACACTCAACATGGCAGGAGTCCTTCATGGCACCTTATCACTTTTATGTCTGGGGCAGCTTCTCCGCAATGCGGTGGCCCACACTACACAAGTAATGAGGATTGGAACTGGACCCGTCCAAGATCGCCGTGGAGGTATCTCCTGACCGACAGACTCGTCCAATTTGGGACGAAGCACGTCTGCACGGCCTTATCTCGGCCCTATTGATCCAAGTAAGCGAAAAGGACATGGATCGCCTGCATGGAAGATCATCTAGATTCCCATGTCTATTCTCGTCGAGCCACGATACCGGACATCGCGCTGTCTTTGCTCCAAATCATCCAAAATCGTGCTGCTCTAGAGACACGCTGTGGCGGAAACGTTTCGGCTCCAGCTTGACGACTTACACGATCCAGAAAGCAAATCGATGTTCAGCATCGTACTCAAGTCGCGTATGGACGCATGGATGCACGCATGCATATGCATGTTGAAGCTGTCTTCAGCCACGCGATCAACCGCCAGGCCCGAAAAGCTCAAGTCGCGGGCCGGTCCTCAGTCTCGACTGGTGTCTGCCTCACCGAATTTGTTCACAACTTATGTAAAGCGATGGTTTCCGATAGTCTATTGGCTTGACCGCGGGATCTTTATGTTCACATCCGGTAACGAAGAGCCAAGCCAGACTTAGGACCAGATCCTGTTCGCTGCGTACCCTTGTCCTGGTTTACCACGCATCGAGAACATCTAGATTCCTGCAGAAGACCTATAGCGAGGCAGCGTGCCAAATTTTGGACGTGAACATGCATTCAGCCTCAGCTGAGGGGTCGGACGGTGCGATATATATGAGTCTCTCATCTGTGGAGGCAATGTGAGTTTCTGAGAAACTCGAAACTCTTTGATCTCGACTTCGCTAGTTCCGAACTTCTTTGTGACTTTCATAATGCCGACACCTCAGAATATACTCCTTGCGCTGATCTCAGCGACTGCCGTCCTCGCGGACGCAGCGCAGCTCGAACCACGTGCCGTCAATTGCGGAGTAGTCACCGGAGCATTGGCGATCCTCAAACCACTTGGTGCACCGGCCACATCTTTTTGCAGCTCATACCTGAAGATCCCGGCCACGACCACGACTGCGACAACCACGACTCCTGCCACAGTGTAAGTGTCCTTTAAGTCGAACATGATGAGCCGCAAGTCTGACAAAACTTTGCATGTAGGACGGTGTACACGACTACTGTGACGAGCACCGTCACAAGTGCAGTATGTCCTGCAGCGCGAGCCAAACGAGGTCTTCAAGCCGCGCACGCTGCTGAAGCGAAGAGAGATTCGATGGACTATGAGGCTGCCGAGCAAAACAATGAAAAACGTGCCGTCAATATCCCAGCGCTCTCCATTTTTGCTGCAGCTCAGCTTTCGTCTGCATGCAGCTGTCTCAACATCAAGCCAAAGGCTACCATAACGAATACCATTGCCGCTCCAGCACCTGTCAGTGCCCAATCCATTACCCACACTAAAAATTCCCGCTAATGCCAGCACTAGATCTTCAACACAGACACCACAACCACTACATGCACAACTTCGGCGCCGCCACCGCCTCCGTCATGTCTCGGCAACCCATGCGACTTCCTCACCAATCCATGCTGTGCCGGTCTGGCATGCGCGTCTCCCAGAACCGACTTGCCGGACAGATGTTGCCGATTCTCCGGGGACTCGTGCGTCAACAATGATGAGTGCTGCACAAATAACTGCCGTGAGGAGAGGAATTTTGGAAAGGTCTGTCAGTGATCAGCGACAGGTCTGGCTCTGCTCCAAGTACTGAAAGTCTTCGTTCATAATTAAAGGTAAGCAAATAGGGTAGTTGCGAAGTACCTCTTTGGGCGTCGGCTTCACAACCACATATACAAATGATTCATCCCTTCCAAGCTCCGAAAGTCCACTTTCGATATTTCGGGACCTGCATAAACCTATGCAAATTCAGGCGCAAGATGCGGTCTCGAGCCGCCCTCTTAGCCGTTCCTTCTCAACTCAAGTCTCTTCATCCAAACCCAGATACTTCTTGATCCGCTTGATCAGCATATCCTCGTAGCCAGCCCCAATCTCCCCCTCCCAAAACATCTCCTTGAGAAATTCATCATGATCGATACGTGGAACCACAGCACGGAGGATATGATTCGTCACGCGACGGATCGAGGGCGTTTGATTCTCCTTCACGCTCGTCAATAACTCCTCGAGGATCGGACCCTTCTCGGTGTACTTCCAGTCGTCAACGTCGTATGCGTTTCTATCAGCCTCGCATGCCTCGCGCAGGTACTGCGCGTAGTCTGCACGATAGCGTTCATGCTCCTCAGCGTGCATCGCCCGGCCCTTGGTACCGAACTTGTATGTCGTGGCAGGAGACCAGAAGTCGTGATTGAGCCAGCCAGGTGGAAGAGCCCATCCAGCGTATCGCGGCTGCGTGTTGGTGCGGTCCCAGTCGATGATGCCCGTGATCTCGCCAGTGTGCGGATCGCAGAGGAGATTCTGGCTGCAGAAGTCGGGAGGAGCGAGGACGAATGCAGGCCGAGAGCAGCGAGACTGCAGAGTCTCAGGCAGACAGGAGATGACGAGGCGGAGGAAGTTGGTGCCGCCCTCGTGAAGCGCGAAAACATGGTCGCGCTCCTCAGGCGAGTTGCCGTTCATGTCCAGCTCTTCAGTAAGCTCTTCCAGAGCTTCCTCATGCCACTCGGCCAGGTTGTGCAGGAGACAGCCCTTGATGTCTGCATGGGCATCTTCACCGATCACCTCATGTGAGGCCGAGCGATCTGATCGAGCAGACACACCCATCGACTCCGTCATGCGCGGACCAATATACTCGATGCGCTCGCCATCCTCGGAGAAGACAGGTGTGCCGTAAAGGCTGAAGCTGAACTTGCGCAGCTCAGCAACTTGAGTAGCAAGTGAGTCAAGCATCGTCTGGCGCTTGTCCTCTAGCTCCTCGGAGATTGGACGATAGTCCATGATGCACTTGTGAGGATGTGTGTCAGGGTTGTCCACGATCTCCTTGGTGACCGTGCTGATCCAGTGCATACCACCGTCAGTGGCGCCCTTTCCATACCAGACGTCGATTGGGCGGACGCCTTCCATGCATTGCATGGCAGTGTAAGGTGCGCCAATGGGATTATCCATCTCAGTGTCATAATGGATGACCTTTGGGACGAGCATATTTGTCTCCTTCGCCAGAAGCTTCATCATGTTGACTGTATCCTTGAGTTGCTGTCGATCTGCGTTCGTCCACTTCTTGCCCCATCCGCATGCAGGCACGCGCACACAGAACTTGTAACCATCGTCGTAGTGGAGGATGTGAACGCGATTGTTCTGTCCAGACTTGATGACGATCTTCTCGATTGTAGTGCCTGGACGATCCATGAATGTGTTAGCGAGCTCGATCATCTGCGCCTTGCTGATCTTGAGCAGATCTCCCCAGATGGCTTGCTTCTTGGCCTCTGCTGCCTTGATAGTGTCTTGAGAAGTGGATGACGACTCGGAAGAGTCGTTCGCCACAGTGGAAGCCGTGTCTGAGTCGTTATCGGTGTTTTCGTTGTCGTCTTCGTCGTCGTCATCGGTGTGTTCATCTTCGCGCTCTTCGTCATCCTTCACATTGATGACTGAGCTCTCCGGTTCATCATCGCTGCTATTGTCAGAGCAGATGCTCTCGCAGTCGAGACGATCAACGGAGATCTCCTTCGCGAAGACAATATCCTGGGGCTGTCAGTCAATGACTCATCGATACCTTGAGATCTCAACTCACCACATCTTTCATATCATCCAAAATGTCAAAACCTGTGCACGAGTCCTTGGACTTCGTGAACTTCAGGTTCGCCTTCGCATGCTGCATCGCCAGCTCGCGAATAATGTCGTGTCGAGAAAGCGGTCTAGGCGGTGTCACAGGAGTGAGAGCGGGGCATGATGACGATGCACGTGGTGCATAACCGAAGGACTTGTCCTTCAGTCCAGACGTGGTCTGCTGGACTGCGTCGTGCGCATCATTCAATGGTGCCTCCATGATCGTGGTCCCCTGTGGGATGTGGTCGGTGTCAAGCGCGGACGCCGCATCGCACCCGCCGTCAGTGGTCTTGACAGGCTGAGTGTCGTGCTGCGGCTCCTCCGCCTTCTGCTCGAGGTTCTCTTGCCGAGAATGAGATTGACCCATAGTGTGGTCGTCGTTGTGATGTCGCTGTCGATGCTTGAGTGGTGCGGTCACGGTAGCAATGACCCTCTTGAAGATCTTGCCGACGCGTCGCTTGCCATCCTGCTCGCTCACCTCCTCTTTCATGTCGGCTTTGTTCTCCGCAGCACCATCGTGCTTCTTGAAGAAGCCCTTCAGCTTCGCGCCCAAAGGCATCTTGCCACTCGATGCCGCCGCGTTCGTCGAATTAGTGCTCGTCGTCGAGTGCGCACGTGTGAAAGTCGATCCAGAAGATGAAGACGAGGTGATGTACATCTCTGGCTGCCAGAATGGCACACCAAAAGGCGTAGGATAGAAAAGAGCTGCCATCGTTGCTTTGTGCCAGTGCGATCTGTGCGAACAATGGTCTCTGTAATGAAGAAAGGAAAAAGAGTTGCAAGTTGCGAGAGGAGAGAAGTCCTTTGTTGCTGGCTGCGACGCTCGGACCAACCCAGGGTCTTAGACAAGAGTCACCGCACAACACCAAGAGATGGCAGGATCAGCCCTTAGTTCAGCAGATGCGGGATCGGAACTGAAGCAGAGAAGAGGTTTCCAGCTGAGGTGCTGCCAGAGTCGTCGCAAAGGCAATGTCTGTCGTAGGTTCGCAGCGTCTCGCTCGTGTATCAGAAAGCGTTGTAGGCACCAAAGTCTGGCAGCGAAGTTGTTCGAGCGCATCGCAGTCTTATAACCAAGTGACCCGTGCAGCCTTATGCAGAATGTATTCTGTCACTTCCTCGTATGCGCGCTTTGCTTCGGCTTCGAACATCGTGATCACCCCGTTTCCTATGGCGACGAGCCCACTCGAAAAGTGACATCTTCGCCCTCTCCAAACTAGCGCGTCGTGCATCCAAATATCGCGTCGCGACCCAACTTCCACAACACAACTTCCTCAACTCTACTGCTCCATCTCTCCAACTTCATCTTCGAACAACTCTCACGCGAATGAACGTTGCAAACTCACACAACTCAAAACACTGCTGCTCTCACCAGCAGCAACCTCATCGCGACCTTGATCTACCAATCCAACCAAATTCAGACGAGTAAGTCCAATGGCGACGTCGTCTCGCGCTGTGCTAACTCTGCCGTAGCTTCTTGCAGCGAAGATGGCTCAGATTCTGAAGGACATCGATGGCACGAAAGACAAGACGCTTGACTGGTCTGGCGTGGCGCAATTGGGCCTTGAGACCCAGCACTCATGGTGAGTACCATCCTTTCGCTTGACCTATCTCGTGAAGCATCGCCAGCTGACTAAGGGAACAGCGACATATGCAAGAAGGACTCGACCAAGGGATGCATGCGGAAGCGACACATCGTTCGGTGCCAGATTTGTTCTAATCGCATGTCTGCGCGTCAGCAGTGCCAGCATTGTGGCAAGACCTGGGAGGATGGCATCAACCTCTCGCACCAAGAGAATTACCCTGCTGGCCAGGAGCTGAGGTTCACATGGGCGCGCTACTGCAAGCAGAATGATCTTGTCTTCAACGAGGACACCATGTGGGAAGACTACACCGCTCATGTCATCGTCGTTCGGATGGCCTATTGGGAGCCGATCATGAAGGAGCGCGCGGAGCAGGCAGCGGAGGCGGCGAGGATCAGGGCGGCCGAGGAGGAGGACGCCCTCTTCAAGGCGAAGAACAACGGACGCACATCTTCTATCGGCTCTCACGTAAGTCCAGCTTAACCTCGAGTTCGATACGTGCCACGTACTGACCTGATCTTATGGCGACGTGGCGAGTTGTCGAGCCAGCAGGTGCGGCGGAAGGAGGCTCAAGAGGCGACGGCCTTGATGCTCAAAGACTTTAACGGTGGCGAGCAGGAGCGTGCCGAGAAGCAGAAAGCGAAGGCCCACAATGCTGAAGGCAGTGACAAGAAGAAGAAGCGCCAAGCCGAGAGGGAGGCGAAGAAGAAGAAGAAAAAGAAGAAGAAGGAGGAGGCGCGGACTGGCCGGACGAAGTTGGTGGCGGTCCCAGAGGAGGACGAGGAGGAGACGACGGACTAGGTTGCTGACGACTCTCAAGTCTCTCAAGGGCGTAGACGTTGGTCGTGGCAGCCCTCATCACTAAACATCACACAACGCAACACAACTCCACACGATGGGCCATGAAGGATATGTGGGATCATGAACGGATCGGAACCGAGTTATGGGCTTTAAGCGACGCATCCAGAACAGTAGATAGTGCCGGCGAAGCACTTTAGATGAGATACCCCAGGCATCAAGAATGGCGTAATTGATATTCATCCAAGCTCTTGTTCCACGCTTGCCACTTATCACGCCATCCATTCTCGTTTCTCTTCCTTGCAATAGTCTAGAAATCAGCTTGGTGGTCCCTTCGCTCTCACCCGAGGGAGTGGCTCTCCAGCCCGGAGCCGTAGCAGCCAGATCCCGGAGCATGCAAGAGCTTGGAAGATGACTGAGTTGACCCAACAACGTCTAGTAATCCACAAAAGCGTCGCACAATGATATACGGACCATGCTTTCGGGTATGTTGATACCGTGATGAGCCTATGACCATTTATCACAGTATAATGAAGGCCGGATGTGAAGTATACTGCTCTGGCCTTCGATCGTCCGTGGAGTCAACAGATCCTGGGTCCGATTCTGCAGACCAATTGTGCTGGGAGGATCTGAGCAATCTTGGCGACTGCAGAGACTCCATATTCTGAGATCGGTCTCTATACTCCCAAAGACTTTCATCGGTCGGTCCGTCATAGCGAGAGTGGACTACAGGCTTGTTGGGTTGGTCAAATAACACGGTCTAAGCTTGGTTTTCACGATTCCGACTCTTGGAGGCTTGCAGGTGCTTCTGAGTCTTGAGGTCGTTCATGATATCGCTTCTGATTGTTCAGGGAGGAGTATACGCCCGACGGAGTGCGCTTCTGTGGCTATTATGGCTCTTGATATGGGATGAAAAGTGGGATGCAGATCCGATAGTTTCGTTTCTGTCCACTGGAGGTGAGCGGGCTCGAGGAGATGGCGATGAGATGGCGTTGTTGATACTTTCCAGCACGCAGAGGACGAGGTGAAGTCTGCGAGAATGCTTGGCGAAGCAGCGGAGATCGGACACGGAAGTGGCCCAATCGGGAAGAGCTACTCTGGCATGACGGCAGCGACGACATATTCCTACTCTCTGTCCTTGCACAATGCCAAAATGATACCCAGATGACATTTATGAGTTCATGATTCTTTTCTGATTTGATTTTGATAGCGAGCAGGAGACATGGCAGTCATGTGGAAGTCATGGCTGGTGGTGCTGCATGCGCTGCTTGGTATGGATCTCACGGTATAGATCTGATACAGGAAGACTAATGCTCTATACAGCATTCTTCGCGGCGGCGCAGGAGCAGATACCGCTAAGCGATAACGCGCACGTACAAAGCGACGCCGTACAGGAAGCTACATCAATCCTTCAGTCCATAGCGCCCTCCTCACGACATGCAACGACATCACGGCAAACAGGCCTCACATACTACGCCAAAGAGCTCTTCACGCAGCTCTTTCTCACCGGCCCACCTACGTCGTCCTCCTCTGCGTCCTCTTCCCCCCCTCCCAGCGACCCACTCAACCACGCGCTCGGCCTCCTCACCACCGCAGCCGACGGCAACGACCCCGATGCCCTCTTCCTCCTCGCCAACATACACTTCTACGGCAACTATTCCCTCCCACGCAACTTCAGCACCGCCTTCTCCCGGTACGAGCAGCTCGCCAACCTAAATGGCAACGCAACAGCACAGTACATGCTCGGCTTCATGTACGCCACGGGCATCGGCGGCGCCGTGGAGCCCGACCAAGCAAAAGCACTGCTGTACTACACATTCGCAGCCGAAGGCGGTTCCGCAAGTGCAGACATGGCTGTCGCGTATCGGTACCACGCGGGCATCGGCTCGCCCAAGAACTGCGACGAGAGCGTGCACTACTACAAGAAAGTCGCGGACAAAGCGATGGATTACCTCCGCAGCGGTCCACCAGGCAATCACATGGTAGTCAAGGACTCGTAC
>AZYM01000074.1:0-64384 GCA_000611715.1 Scolecobasidium constrictum UM 578 | reverse complement strand
TGGGCGGCGTATACGGCGAGGGAGCGAGTGTGTCCTCTAGCGGAGCGAATGCACGACAAGCGTCTGTGAATAGCGATGCGCATGCCAGTTTTGAGGATGTGGTCGAGTACCTCGATCTCATGTCGCGGAAGGGGGATCTGAAGGCGACGTTCAGTCTGGCGAAGCTGCATTACGATGGGAGTAGAGGGATGAACCGCGATTTGCGGCTCGCGCAGCGGTATTTTCTTGAGGTGGCGCGGGTGGTTTGGCCGAAGGGACGGACGGCACGGCAGGAAGTCTCGTCCTCGACGGAGAA
Source organism: Scolecobasidium constrictum UM 578 (assembly GCA_000611715.1). Lineage (NCBI taxonomy): Eukaryota > Fungi > Ascomycota > Dothideomycetes > Venturiales > Sympoventuriaceae > Scolecobasidium > Scolecobasidium constrictum. The sequence continues at coordinate 64,089 of AZYM01000074.1, read as the reverse complement.
ACTTGCTTCGAAGGCGGCGGGATTTCTGGGACGGATGTTCCTCCGTGGCGAGGGCATGGCGCAGGACTTCAAGCTGGCAGAGCGATGGTTTAAGCGCGGCGTCAGCAATGGAGATGCCCTATCGCAGTACTCCCTGGGTATCATGTACCTCAACGGTCTCATCCCCGACAAGCCCTCCCCAGACCCCTACCGCGCAGCAGAGTACTTCCTCCCCGCCGCGGACCAAGACCTCGCCTCCGCCCAAGTCCGCCTCGGCGTCCTCTTCCTCGACCAAGGGGACACAAACACAGCACTCCAGTACTTCGACCACGCAGCGCGCAACGGGCACATAGAAGCCTATTACTACCTCGCCGAGCTGTCCTACCAGGGCATTGGCCGCGATCAATCCTGCCACGTGGCAGCCGCCTACTACAAGATCGTGTGCGAGAAGGCTGAGATCCTGCTCGCTTCTTTCAAGGAAGCTAATGACGCCTTTGAGATTGGCGATTTGGACACTGCGCTGCTGGATTACCTCATGGCAGCTGAGCAGGGTTTCGAGGCCGCACAGGCGAATGTTGCGTACATTCTGGACAAATTCGCACTACCACGCTACAAAGGCCTCCTAACAATCGGCGCCGCAGGGGCAGCTACACGACAAATCGCGCAGATCGCACCCGATGCACCCAAACTGGCGCTCATCCACTGGACCCGCAGCGCCAAACAGCAAAACATAGACTCCCTCCTCAAAATGGGGGATTACCACCTCCTCTCCCTCGGCGTGCCCCCCTCCACCCACTCCCACAAAAAACACACCACCCCCCAAGAAAAAGCAGCGCAATGCTACCAGGCCGCGGCCGAGACACACCATTCCGCGCAGGCGTACTGGAACTTGGGCTGGATGTACGAGAACGGGGTGGGCATGGGCCAGGATTTTCATCTGGCGAAGCGGTTTTATGACTTGGCACTGGAGACGAATAAAGAGGCGTATTTACCGGTGAAGTTGGCGCTGGGGAAGTTGAGGGCGAGGAGTGCGTGGAATAGGATACTGGGTGGGAAGGGCGGCGTGCGGAGTATCGAGGAGGAGAAGGGTATGTTATCCCTCTCATATCCATATCTTGTGGCGAGGAACGATGAAAGGCTAATGTGAATGGGAACAGCACCCCGCAAAACCTGGACAGAATGGCTCCACGCCTTCCTCGAAGCCGACGCCGCCCTCTACCGCGAACAGCACCCTCACGACAACGCTCCTAACCCGGACGAAGCAGCAGGCGCAGGAGAAGACTGGTACGACCACGCGGACCAAACCCCCAGCGGCGACTACGACGAGCTCGAGTTCGACGAGGAGGGGCTCATCGAGAGCGTGCTGATTATCGGCGCGGCGGCTTTGCTCATGATTCTTGTTGTGTATCGGCGGAGGAGGCAGGAGGAGAGGGAGAGGGAGAGGTTGGGGTTGCCGGCTGATGCGGTGGTGCCTGGGCAAGTTGTGCCGGGGCAGGATGGGGGGTTGTTCCCGCAGAGGGGGGAGGAGGGGTTTGCGGACTGGGCTGTTGGTGGGGTGGGGCATTGATGTGGTGGGGTGGATGGGATTGTATATAGTGTATCGAATGATCACAAAGCGAATTCTCAATATCTGATGCTGGATACCTTTGCTGCTTTATAGACTGAGCAAGCTCCGCATGCATGCTTCTGACTTTGCCAATCCCATCTCGCATCTGGTACCAGAAATCGACGCACGAGCTGCGCTACCTGTGAGTCCCGTAAGACCTCGTCCTGGTATCTCGTGTCATCACGTCATCGTATGCACCATCATTCTGACTTGATCGTCCAGTCCCCGCCCTGACGGGAAGATGCTCACACCTTACTCTTGCCGCCCACCTCCTCATCAACCGCGTCCTCCACAGACACTTTCTGCGGCACATCGCTCTTCTCAATCTTCTCCCACTCCTCATCCTCCTCGCCTAACTTCTTCTTCTTCGCTACCGGCTGGTTATCGCCCTCTTTTGGCGTCTCCACCGGAACCTCCGGCAGCTTCTCCTCCAGTTCTTTCTTTGCTTCTACATCTCCTTCTGACTCCTCAACCGCAGACGGGAAGTACTTCGGCAAAACCTCGTGATACGCGTCCTCGTCCTTGGCTAGGAAATTGCAGAAGACAATCCTCTCCAAACTCTTCGCCCCTCCTTCATCCAGGAAATTCCGCACCTCGCTCACAGCCGCCTCACTAGCCTCCACACTCGGATAGCCGTACACCCCCGTACTCAACGCGCTGAACGCAATACTCTTCATTCCATGTTCTTCAGCGAGCTCGAGGGAGCGGCGGTAGCAGCCTCTTAACAGGGTCTCGTGCGTGCCTTCTCGCTTGGTGGTGTAGTACACGGGCCCGACGGCATGGATGACGCGTTTGGCGGGGAGGTTGTAGGCGTGTGTGATTTTGGCGGAGCCGGTTTCGCAGCCGTCGAGCTTGCGGCATTCTTTTAGGAGGTCGGGACCGGCTGCGCGGTGGATCGCCTGTTCACACCATCTTCATCAGCATCACCATCCTGTGAAGCGCGATCTTTGGGAGCGGACGTACACCATCCACGCCCCCACCACCGAGCAGACTCTCGTTCGCAGCATTGACGATGCTGTCAACCTCCAACTTGGTGATGTCACTCCGTATCAGCGCGATCTTGGCATTGTGTGCGTTGTTCACTTCGTGCGCGGGCGACTGGTGCGGTGCCAGTCGTTGGAGTTTGTAGAGGAGGGGGAGGGTGGGTATCTCGTCGAGGGGGATGAGGGCCGCCATTCTAGATGCGTTCTTGGTCGTACGGAGGAGGCGAAGATGTCGAAGGTGCGTTAGCATGTGCTGAAGGCGGAGGCGAGGAAGTCGAGAATTTTGTAGAGTGGAAAGGGAGGTAGAAGTGAGGGCGTGGTGAGGCTGAGGACCCGCAATGGGTTCAATAGTGGAGCCGCTTGCGAGGATGACCCAAACTCGCTAGTGCAAGGCTGCGCAAGGCTGATGACGATGCGAAAGTAGCCGTGGCACCAAAAACAAGTTAGGAGGACAGCAGTCACTGACCCCAAAACTCTCAAATATACATTGACAAAGTTTGCTCGTCAATCGAGGCTCATGTACCCAGGCACTTAGATCCCCGCCTGTTCCAATGATGCAGGTTTCAGCCTACATAGGCAGTCTCTTTCGTACAGAAACCACTGGACCCGCGATCATGTGCCCGCTCATCCAAGGTGGCTCTATCTATCGCCGGATTGCACACATGACCGGCCACGGCCATGCGAGTCTCACAGTCCTTGCTATTGAAGACTTGATCTGTATGGTTGTGACCATGTTTTCCACCTTTCTACGATTGTCCTGCCTTCTATTGCCATATCATGCGTGAAAGTCTGTCACAGGCCGTCCTTGTTGTCCCATGCGCACTTGGTGATGAGAAATCTCGCTAACGTGTCCAATACAGGGCGAGAAGGTTCTTGCTAGCTTCGAATGCCTGCCCTGCAAGCATGGAACAATGGACATCAATTGAGGTTGTCTTCTGGGAGTCCTTTTCGCTATGTCATCGTGAGTTCGTGTGGCTTGAGCCCCAGACACCAAGAGGTCAATATGCCCGTCGTTCTTGATACGCATGGCTGGCTTCAGCACAGCCAGTCACGGAAAAAAGGTCCCGACTTGTACCGGAGGTTGGCCATGGAAAAATCTATGCCGCCTTGCCATTTCAAGTACGAATTGAAACCCGTCTTAAAGACGATCAGGATTCAGTATACATTCATCAACGGCCCGAAGTCATAATCATGTCAACTAGATAACTTCTTATCATTATATAAGGCCACAACTGCAATTTGGACTATTCCTAGGACGTTGTATTCGCAAATGGTAGTGATGCAGGGATCACTCCTTGGCGAAGCTAAGCCATGGTCAAATCCAAGGTGTGGCAAATTTTGGCTTTCAATTCAGAGGCTTCTGTTGATGACCTGATTTTATCTTCCCACCAGCCATTAACACGCCACACTCGCGCAGTTTCATGGAAGCTTGGGATGGATCATCAAGCAAGACGGGATTAATAGACCGACTTCGAGGGGGGCAGGTTGGTATCCACAAGAATCTGGCCGTGGCAACGAGTTCAAGGGGAGCTCCAGAACACTGGCTAGTTTCGTCATATGCACAATGGCCAGAAGGTAGACATCATTGCGGGAGCCTAGCTATCCCTGTATGCCTTTATCTACATTGCGCTGACATCGGTAAGATAACTTGCGACGGAAAAGAGGCTACATGAAACAAATCATGTCAACGCCAAGATATCGCTACCTAATTTTTGGAATTAGATGCCCGTGCTCATGCGAGTGCTGAGCTAGAGCAAGTGCAGTCTGAAGATTCGAAGTCAGCATAGTGATATAAATCCAGCTTTTCCTCACAGGCACTGATCCTATTCATAGCCGAAGATCAAGCGCCATGCTGCGTAACGACATGGACATACCCTTTTACCAGTACCAGCCTCTACACTTTGAGGAATCAATACGTCTTGTCCATATCCATCCCGCAAAGTCTAAGTCCGCACGACTTGTGTGCGATATCAGACACGCAGATACTGCGTCGCGGTACGAGGCCTTATCTTACACCTGGGGCAATCCCGAGTTGTCCAACAACGTCGTTGTTGAAGAGCTCGAAAGCCAAGTTCGCATTACTGCCAGTCTACACGATGCTCTAGTCAACCTACGCCAGCCTGACAGCGTCCGCGTCATCTGGGCGGACGGCATTTGTATCCAGCAGTCGGACATCTCAGAGCTCAACCACCAAGTCCAACTAATGGCTCGTATCTATCGTCATGCTCAAAGAGTTGTTGTATGGCTTGGCAGCGATAATTCGGTAGCAGAATATGGGTTTGCATTGCTTCAATGCGTCTCTGAGTGTCGGAAACGCAGCCGTACAGTGGGCACAATTATGAAGAAGCTCCTACAACCAGGCATCGAAGAAACGTGTACGTTACAAGTCTATTCCATGCCCTCGAATTGGTCTAATAGCCTCCCTTAGCAAGCAAGTACCAATCAAGCAACGGCAATCACTTGATATCGGACAGTATTCTGGCACTATTACAGCTTGATTGGCCAAGAAGAGCCTGGACTCATCAGGAGCTTGCCGTTGCCTCCGAAGCCGTCTACGGCTACAGCCGTCGCTGGGTATCTCAGGATGATTTTCATGAACATATTGCCTGGTGTTCGATGGCCGCATGGTATCACCCATCCTTCGACGAGGATTACCGAGCGTTCCAGAATCGAGAACCATGGGCTGTCGGGACCAGGAGTATTCTGCAGACGGACGACGATGCTGTCTCGAAAGCGCGCTGGACCGAGGCTGGAACAATGAGCTTCCTCTCTTATCTGCAATCCCTCCATGCTTCCGACCCTAGAGACAAGATATTTAGCGTCCATGAGATCCTGCGCAGTACGAATTTATACGTGGATGCTCCCAACTACGAGCTGCAACCCTCTGAACTCTTCACGCGGTTGACAACATCCGTTATGAAATCGTGCGATAGTCTCCGGCATCTGGAATATTTCCTTCGACCGAGCTCAGCAAAGTCAGCTCCCTCGTGGGTGATTGACTGGTCCGATACCCATGCAGCCGGTTACTACGTCAAGACTGCCCGTGCTACTGGAGACTCAAGACCTTGCTTTAGTATTTCTGCTCAGCTGGGCGTACTGAGCGTCAAGGGAACTGTTGTCGGGCATACTCGACATTGCTACGATACGAGCGGGATACTCTGGCGCGACACAGTTGATCTGAAACGTGATGTACTCGCTCACATTCCTCTACCCAAACGAGCATTCTTCGCGTCCCTCTTTCGTTTGATGGAATGTGTCACAATCATCCGACAGATGAACGCAACTTCAGAGCACGAATTCGAGATCGACGGCATAGTTATGGACACGGTCGATTTGCTTATCCGCGACCTGATTCCCCCTGACAAATGGTCATCCTTATCCAATGAAGCAAAAAGGCCGTTTTCTGGTCGGCTTCATGTGATGATGTCCGCTATCGATGGATTCAGCTGTGGCAAGCAAAAAGTAGATGAGGCTAATGATTTATTAGATGCTGAGAGAATTGCGATTCTATGGCAGAGTGCATGGGCAGACGTACCTGCGGAAAGCGCTATCCTCAACGTGAAGCACATAGCGATGATGATTGCGAGCCTGGGGAAGCATGAACGAACGCTTGTTGTTCTCGATACTGGATACATCTGTCCAGTCCATATCTCATGCTTAGAAGGTGATGCCATCGCCCTTATAGGTGGAGTAGATCATCCAATGCTGTTGCGTCCTGTGGCGAACGATCGCTACCGTGTCGTATGTACGACTTGGATATGCGGAGCCATGCGTGGCGAATTATGGCCAACTAATGAGCTGGAACTCAAACAATTAGATCTCGTGTAATACTCACTATCAGTCTTACAAGAGCGCTCTCTCACTGGAGCTCGTGTCAATGCTTCTGAAGCGTCCTCAATCAGCTTATCACAGCACTGTCGATCGCTTCTAGAATTCGGCTGGTTTACATTTTCCATCACAGCCTCAGCACCTTCCGACACAACATGGAAATGTCATAATAGTACACATCCACAATGCAAGCATATCAGAGAATAGCATTTCATGGCCTAGATTATCAGCACATCTATCTGTATGTACTCCGTGGGTAACCTTTGTTAACGACCTCTTTCGCCCCAGCAATGGAGTCATCCCCATCAGTAGCTTATAATACTGACTTTATCTCATTCGTGGCTCTTCTAGCTAATAGTCATGGAAGTAGAAAAGGCGAAGCTGAAGTCTTTCTCAGTCTGGGTAAGAGATAGTTAGAGCTTGACCAGCAGAGACACGAGCAAGGTCCGAAATTATTCACCGATACTCTGCCACCTTCATGCGCCGATCTGACTCGGCGGTAACGATTGTACTATCACTCACGATGAGGACGTCGAATAATTGCAAGCTGCAAGGAGGAAAGACTTCTTTGGCGTCGGTGTGCTCGGTGATGATTAAAGTGATTACTTCGGCTAACATGCGATAGCCTACTCGCTGTACTTCGATTGATTGGGAGCATACTGCTTTCTCGAACTATGTCTGAAATGCTGTAAGCGGAATATTTGAGCACCAATGACTGTAGCCTGAGGCCTGATTCATTTGACCATGAATGGGTCCACTGCATCAAAGGCAAGCGCGAGCAAAACGACGATATAGCGGCTTCGCGAAGGAATCGGAAATTCGTAAGTCGTACGGGATGAAATTAATGATTAGTGATGCGATGAAGGTGACCACGTTTCCAGGCGACGTAAACACATTGGAAGTGGCCTAAGCTTCGTTTCCTTCTCTGCCATTCTCTCCTCCGTCGAATCGAGAAAGCATCAGATCTTGCCCATTGCGACATCACGTCGGCAATATCTAACGTCAACTCCTGAATTCGTACGTAGAGACAAGAAAGCCTGTGTTTGCCGCTCTCGACGGCGGCATGGAAGCCACTCAGCTGAACACGCATCACTGTCAACGAGCCGGCCAGGGTACCACGCAGCTATACGGCTGCTGACGATCAGAACGGCTCAGGTGGGTAACATTAAGAGCATTAGGCGCAACACTGACATTGGTTGGCAGGCATGGGAAGTCATCACTTCTACCACAAGTAGAGTGCTTTCAACTGCGAAACTGGTGCTTGCCGCCGAGTCCAATTAGAACCCATATCATTGTGATGGCGTTTGAGCTGGCCACTGCCGCACAATATGTACAAAATGAACTGGGTTGACACCCGGTGGTTAAGTCCTGCCATCTCTGTATTTCGGCGCGTACAATTCCACAGGAGGCGAGGCCGGCGCGGACCTATTGATAGTCAGCTACACGAATTGCATCTTATCTCCACATCGTAAGGCTGGGAACAACCCACAATCGATTGTCAAGCTGGACTTCTTGCGTGGAAATAGTGCTCCATCGTGGAACCAACGGCGATGGAGCTTCGCACGGATAATTCGGTGGTCCACTACCCATGCTCACACGGTTGTCATGTACGTACTGAACAGGCACATAGAGAACACCGCCTGGTCCACGAATAGGCTGCATAGACGATGTGCCTGCTTGACGATCATGATCCCCATACGCAAGAGTCGTCGCTTCTGCTCTTCGATTTTTTCCGTGCCGGCCTAGCAAAAACGCCAGTGCAGCCGCAAGCCCGATGATGACAGCGACCCCAATGACTATACCAGCGATGGCGCCTGCTGGAAACGTTGATTTCTGGCCGGAGCTCGATGGAGTAGAAGCGGAAGGCTGAGCTATGTCCGACGCAGGACTCCCCTCCGACTCCCCGGCTGGACGAGGGGCAGAAACTGGAGATGGAGATGGACCTGCTTCATCTGGCCAAGGCTCCCCAGGTGATAGCTGGTATGCTACTTCTCCGGCTTTCTTCTTCTGCACAGCTAGTGTCTGGGTCGCATTCTACAGAGTCAGTACCCTGCCTTGACCGTGCGTGTCGGTCGGCTTACTGGATTGATGACACCGACCATCGTGTAATCTGTGCATGAGTTTGGTGCAGAGCAATAGAAGAAGACAGGCTCGGTAGTATTGACCCGTAGCTGCCAGCTCGGCGGATTTAGCGAGATCTCATCCGTCACCTTGAAGCCCGAGAAGAAACCCGGAGCTGCAGACCCCGTCCTCTCTATAGGCACACAAGGATTGGTGCCGCCGTATCTTCATGTTGGTCAGCTCCATTCAGCTTCGTCCCAATTCGACGAGCTCTTACTCTGCCTGCACAACGGAATGATTGGTTGGATAGAAGTTGAACAAGATGATGTCCCCGACTTCAGCATGGATGACATCTGGGTCGAACTTATGATCAGCTTTGCCGACATTGACCGTGTGAATTGACGCCGGTGCAGTCGTCGTAGATGTCGTTGTCTGCGCATTGGCACTCTCGATCAAGGCGAAAAGAGCAGTGACCAGTGGCAGGTATCGAGATTTGTGTAGCATATTGGCTGGGAATATCTATCGTGCAATCTTGGCGCTGTTCGAGGGACCGTTTCAAGCGGCATTCAGGAACGGGAGAGAGGACTCGAAGTTAAGAGCAGATGGGTTTGACTTTGCCGGATTCTGTCAGGCGCGCAGCGAACCAACGCTATCCTTCGTTCCGTCTTCGAATGAGTAGGATGCCGTGTGCTCGGGATCTGCCAAGAGCGCTGCGGTCAATGGCTTGAGCAGATCCTAACTGCGCATTTTCTTCATGAACTCGCCTTGCCATCGTCTCCTTTGCTGCATGCCGAAGCGATGACACAGAGATCATCCTGGCTGTTGTACGAATGGCTGGTGCCGTCAAGGTCAGAAGTCTACACTAATGAGGTTCTCTCAAAGGCTTAGAATATCTACTGTGGCAAATTCGAATGCTTGAGTTCTGCTCCTCACTCTGCAGCGATCAGCGTTCTCCATGTGACCAAATCTTACTGGTCGCATTTTGGGTCAACCTGAGTTCTCTTGCATGTGCTGCAAAACACCATAAATATCCCAGCATGCATCATTCACGAACTAGATGAAGACAAGCGTGAGTTTTCAGACCCATACCAATATTGGGAATCCAGCGGCTTCGACCTCTGGTGTTTTCGTGAGGCCGTCTTGTTTGCATCGACTCCCCGACCCTGCAGCAGAAGTCGGTGCGAATTGATCCCGAGGTTGAGCCAGAATGGGGCATTTGAGATTGATGCGATAGATGGTCTTGTGGCTCTGCCGGCGTGCGAATATAGCAAGCCGGGATGATAGCTGTCGATAGCATCCCGCAGCCTTGAACTCGATTGGCCGGATAAACTAATGTCCTGACTTGGGGCTGGGAGCCTAGTTGATGGGTTCCTGCCACATAATCGTCGAGAGCCTAATACATCGTAGAGCATCAATAGATGTCACAGCCGCAGCCCAAGATACAAGTCTCTATGCTCTCGACGGCGAGAAGATCTTACCTTCGACGCTGTTCGCGCTTTCTGCACATTTGGCCAAGTCCATACGCAGATCGGAAGACGGGACCTCTTCATGTGCCAATAAAGCACATATGTGAGTCGCATTCCCAGCCACACAAGAGCTGGAGAGATAAGCGCAACGGTCCACTTTGTCGTGGGGTCTGAGCGTCAGGCAGTCGAACGATCGATCACCTCAACAGCAGCGGGGTGTCAAAACCACTAGCGACGCTTTGAAGCACAACAAATGAAACACGACTTCTCGTTCGCTATCGGACCGGATTGACGCGGGCTGTGTCTTGAGTTGACGATGGATGATTGCGATATGCAACATCAAAGTCGCCTAACGCGCGAAGGATTCGGCATGTAGGCTTGTCGTCCCCAGCTCCGTCAATTGGCCCTCCTGCTCGCTTAGATCAATCAGGTGCCGCCAGAACCGTCCCGGCGGCACGACCCGCCCCGCGCGGCAAGCCAGCGCATCTCCACCATCATAGATATCGGACAGTGGATCTTCTTGCTTAGTACTTCCATTGACCGGAAAATGTGCAGTCAATGAATGCACTCCTCTACTAATCCGTCATAATGTTCATTGTATCATTGGATGAATCTTTCGAAATGATAATGTCACGCATGGCTTGGCTGAGTCCGGTGCAGCCGCCGCTGCTCTGAGGAATGCGAACAACACCACAATCGTGGTCATGGCAGTAGTACGTCGGCGAATCGCTATGGAACACGTCTGGACGTACATGCGCGAACCGCTGGAGTACATCTCCCGCCCTCCTCGGCAGCCGCAATCTCGAGTCTTAGGTGTGCCTTGTGCCTCAGCCTTGTTGCGATATGGAGCAAGTCAAAAAGGCCATGGGCTATAAATCAGAGCATCATCGTCCTATATTCATCAAGAATCTGACTTCAAACCACTGCCTGACCCCAGAAAGAAATGAGTTCACACAAGCGCAAAGATTCCGGCATTGCGCAATCATCCACGACGGTTGCAGAATCCACTAACACCGGGGGGGATGATGTCAAGCTTCGTGACATGCAGGCTTTCTTAGATGCCGCCAGGAGTCTCACATCTCATGCTGGCTATCATTCTCTGACAGACTTGCTGGATCGAAAACAGAAGACTGACAAGGAAATCGAGTCCCACTCACGAATTGTTGGACGGTTGAACCAAACCATTGATGAGCTCCAAACTTCTCTTGATGAGAGAAGGTCGACAATCAAGAAGCTTGAGAAGGAATGTGAGTCTCTGTCTGGTCTCAAGGCAGCGAAGGATGCTGCAGATACGCGCGTTCGGGGACTTGAGAAAGCCCTGGAGACCGAACGGAATGCGAGCTCCGAACAAGCTGCATTGATATCGAAGCTTCAAGATGATCTGGAGACGAGCAAGTTCGAAGCAGATGGTCTCACGAAAGACATGTTCACGCAGAAAGCGCGGGCACAGGCTGCTGAGAATGAGATGAGTAGGCTCGAGAGCTACCGAGCGAGGCTTTATCCTGGGGAACAGAAGAATGTGTCCGTAAACCCTCCTCTTTCTCCGAGAAATTCACACTTACTAAATCTATGACAGTGTTAGCAAGCTGAAAGAGTTGTGGGAAGTTTTGTACAAGTTTGCAAAGACTGCCCTCTGTGTCGATCTTCCTGAATCGATCCTGACTGTAGGTCTGGCGTGACTTCAGAAATCCATCTGCTTACAGGTCAAACAGGATGAGGCTGCATGGGATAAACTCCATGAAGCGGTTCGCGAAATGAAGCCACCGAAGAGCAATACTGTGGCTGCGAAGAACATGCGTTCAGCGGCGGTGCTCAGCCTTTTGGCATCCAAAATTGTCTATCATATTTTCCAACCAAATTACTCGATTTCCGAAGACAGTGAAATCTACGGTGCATTGGCCCAACAAGCATTTTATGATGTTCAGCATGAAAGAGACTGTCGCGCGGTCCTGCTAGGCATGCTTCCCGAGGAACAAGATCATGGAGCCCAGCTCAGGGGTCAATTTGTCTATGAAGGAGTTTGGACAGCCATTCGAGACCTTGTTGACAACAAGCCTGAGATTCAGACCGAGCTCAAGAAATGTCTCACCAAGGCTTTCGAATTCTGGAGACATGCGAGAGACAGGGAAGAGCTCTTCTTCTTTAGTTTTGGTCCTTGCTACGTGAACGATGATTCTCAGCCGATGAAGTTTCCCATCGACGATTCATCGAAAGGCCAGAACGTATCGTCAATGCCAGATAAGGCAGCAAGGGGCCGAGAAGTGCTGGTTGTGTTTCCGCACCTGTACGTTCCCGGCAAGCAGATATTGCCTGGCATGGTTATCTGGGAATACCAAGTACAGGCAGCTAGAACCGAAACCAAAACTCAAGCAACAAAAGGGCCCGAGCGCGCTGCGTCATTGAGAATGCCACGTCGATCAGGAGGAAGGCATTGACTATTGCAAGGTCGACCCAATGGGAAAAGACAGGTCAGTCTAAAATAGCCTCAAGAATAGCGTATATCGATCAACAATGACGCGCAAGTACGCTGACAGTTGCGCTTTTCTAGCGGCTGATCTCCCGAGTTCTGGGGTTTGACTTCTTGAGAAGAATGACAACGCGATGACTAATCCAATGGACAGTATTGTTTTCTTTAGGGCGGAAATTCAAGTTTTCGACAAGTATGAACACACAGAAAAGAGATGGTCATGAGACATAGTTCTGGAGAGGATCAGGCTTCGCAACCTTCGTAAGCAAAGCGGTCAGAAGAATTCCGTCGCGAAGAAGCACAACCATTCGTTTCTGCATTCCACATTCGCCCTGCAAGCTGGCGCACCTATGTCAGAATCTCAGAGCAAGAGTCCTCGAAGTCGTCGACGCTGTCATTGTCGCCGTCATCGACATCCATACCCGCATTGCAGATCGCATTCGTCGAGTCCATGTCAGCCATCATGATTGCTTGCTCCAGATTAGCACCCGCAAGAGCCTTGTAGTCTGAATCTTCCTTCACCATGTCTGCAAAAAGAGCTTTCTCCAGCCTGTCCAGCTCAGCCCGCTGTGCCGCGATCCTTTGCTGCGTCTTCTCCCGCTTCGTGTTGAGAATGTGCTTGTTGCGCTCCAACTCTCCAATGATAGACTGCGTCTCACAGCGTAGCCTGCAAACGACTGCGAGGTTCGTCTGATCATCCAGCAGTGTAAGTAGAGACTCTGCATCAAGCAAGTACTGCTCTATACTTTTGACGCTGATGCGGAGGCGATGGACAGCCGTGTGTCGAATTGCAGCTATGGAGCGGAGGAGGTCGTCCAATGGCTTCACGGTCTTGACATCCATGGCGGCAAACTGCTCCTTGCGAGCAAAGAACTCGGAGGTCCATCGATTAAGCTCGACAGCTTCGGCACAGTCCCAGTGTCGCGCAGCTAGCAGCTCGGGCATGGCGCGCTGGGCGAACGCGAAGCATGACTGTTCCAAGAGGCTTTGTACTTTGGAGAAGAGGATGTTCTGGCTCCGTATGGGCACGTAGGCTGGGTAAAGGGGATGATCGGGCCGGGCTTTCTGCGTACACGTTTCGACTGAGCGCAACAACGTGAGTACTGGGACACAAGCCCCGGATGAGCAATGATACTCTGGTAGCACTTACTGCTTGCCGTATCCAGATCTCGATGGATCTGCACTGCGGATTGGTCCCTGACCAAACCCTCCGGAGCAAATTGTGATATTGCGGTAGCCTCGCACCGCACTGCTTCGGCCTCAGAGGCCTCCCGTTCTGCACTCTGCGTGGGAGAAACGTCAAAAACTTCAGGGAATCGTATCTTGGCTCGCATAGTCGACTTAAATATGCCTTCGAGGAGCAGGCTCCTGGTAGTGGTGCAGATGGTCTCCAGACCATGGGCACTAACAAGACTTTCGACTTCCGACTGCCTCCGTTCCTTCTGAATCACTTTGCGTATCGCGGTAAGTTTGCGCATTTCCGCCACGTTGCCCATGAAGACATTTTTGAGTGTCAAATATACCACTCTTTCGTCAGGTCGGTTCGAATTCGACATCTCGTTGGTATCGTATAGATAATGTTTGGCGTTTGGAGCACAGTAACAAGACGGTCCATTTATGATGGGAGATCATCAGCTCATTGTCCGAAAAGGCTGCGCACACCGCTGTTTGTCAATTCACATATGTTTCCATGCTGAACGCGAGCGTCTGCAAGCGGATATTGGTGGCCGGCCTGTCGACTGATGGACTCATCGCAATATTGGTCCCTGGCTCCCCTTTCCCATCCGACATAGAAAGCTCACCAGTGGTGTTCCTCTGCCGACAATGGACGTCTACGATTGGTTAGTGTTCCATCGATAAGACCAGCGCATGGTTAGCGGTCTTAGACACCGGAGGCATATCCGTATGAATCCTTCCCGCAGGGCTGTACGCAGACTTGTGGGGCAATGATGGCCACGTCAGACTCGTGCAGCATGCAATTCTCCGTCATTTTGACATTGTGCATTCCAGCATCTTTAGACATGCAGAAGTCCTCGTGGTCTTGTCCAGAACCGCCCAGAAAAGCACGTACTTGGAAATATGCAAGCAACGAGAAGTAGCCAGCAAAGTAGGATCCTGTGCCGATGATTTACCGGGCTGGCGGTGCATCAAAGCCAACTTCGCTTGATCAGAGCTGACAAGAGGCAATATCGATAGAAAGAGATCGATACTCTAATCTCGCACCCGTCCTGACTGAGGCTGACCATCGGAACGAAGGAGGCGTACAGGAAACTCTGGACATGCTCAGTCGTGACCCAGCTCCTCGAGCGAAATCAGCCATCAAGCACCCTTAACATCTCCTCTACCATGACAATCTTCTCTCGTTCTTTGCTCAAATTCGCTCCCCTTTCCCTCTCCGCCCTATCAATGATAGACCAATCCCTCCACGTCGTCCTCCTCAACCCTTCTGCCTCCCGCTGGACACCTTCCCACCCCTCTCTCGCCCCACCAGCCTCATCCAACCTACCATGCAAGAATGCATGCCCGCTCTCCAGATCCTGCACAATACAGTCACCCGTCGCGAAAGCATCTTCCATTGTACTAGCAATCACACCCGTTGGGCCCCTCTTCACCCACCCAGCTACATAAAGCCCCGGCAGCGTCTGCGGCACGACATCGATGCCTGGTTGCGATGTGGGGTAGACCACGACGCGGCCGCGCTCGTTGGGGATGATGCCACGGCGCGTGTCGAATCGGATGCCTAGTTCGTCAAGGCCGGGGAGGGGAAGGGATTTGTAGCCGATGGAGCGGAAAGCTAGGGGTGTCTCTATCTTTGTAAAGGATTCGGGGATGGGTTGGACGGATGTTGTAGGGTCGAAGGCGTCGTCCGGGTTCGCGAATTGTTGATGTTGCAGGGTCAGGCTTTGTAGTCTGCCGTTCTTGCCCTTGAAGCGGGTGGGTGCGAGGAGGAAGGAGAGTTCGAAGTGCTTTTGCGCTGAGCTAGTGGGTGATGCTTTACTTGATGCTTTCAATAGGAGTTCTGCGATTCTTCTTCGAGCCCGTGGGAGAGTCTTCATATCTGAGGGGAAGAATGATGGATCGATGGCTCCAAAGTTGACATCCGGGATAGTCGTGAGCTCGCGGATCTCCTTGATCGTGAAGGCTGCCTAGAGTAATGTCAAACTCGTGTCTGGTAGTAGAGAGGACTTGAACAAACCTGCAGCGGTCCCCGTCTCCCGATAGCAGAAACACTCCTCACCCGACTCTCGCTCAATTTCTGCAAGACATGCTCCGGGATATCCGTCTTCCTCAGATCATCCACATGCGTAAGCAATATCCGCGCCACATCAAGCGACACATTCCCCTGCCCAATAATCGCAGCGCTCTCCGCGTTCACCAGATCAAAGTCCATCCCCTCAAAGCCAGGGAGCCCGTTATACCACGCCACGAAGGCCCTTGCGCTCCACACGCCTTTCAAGTCCTCCCCCTCGATCCCAAGAACCCTATCCACAGCCGCTCCGTACGTGAACAAGATCGCATCGTAATGTCTCCGCAACACATCGAGGGAGACATCCTTCCCTACCTCCACATTTCCCACGAATTCAAATCCAGGGGACGAAGCAATCTCATCAAAGCGTTCCTGGCAGTTCTTGACCTCGGGATGATCGGGCGCGACACCATAGCGGACCAGTCCGTAGGGGATGGGCAGGCGCTCGTACATGTCTATTTTCACGGGACTGGGGGCGTGCTTGAGGACTCGTGAGGCGGTGTAGAAGCCTGCGGGGCCGGAACCTATTATTGCGAGGCGGAAGGGTGGAATTGTGGTGGTGGTGGTTGTGCTATAGCACGCTTCCCGCGACTTGGTCCTTCCATTGCGCACCGTAGTACCAATAAATCGTGTGCTTCGTTTCTCCTGGGTTTCTCGTAACCTGTTGCTGATTTTGCTCGAGGCATTCGAGATGCTCCTGGCTCCGGAGGTTATGTTCAAGGTGATTCGTGATGCGCGTGCATCCAGCAGCTTTGCTGCACATCTTCGACAGACAAACATGACTTCACGGCTCCGAAGTTCTATCAAGACACCATTGCCTGAGAGATAAGTGAAAAAGTCAAAATCTTGATGAAGAATATCAATGATCTTCGATTCTCGGATGAGTTCAACGATGTTCTTCTTTCACGGAACATTCCGCCGAAACTCCGAAGCGCGATCTCCGCACGTGATGGCGCCCCAAAATAGCTCCACCCGCACCCCGTTGCCAGTAGCAACCGTCCGTTTGCATGACATCAACAAGCGCGCCTCTACCAAAATCCCGAAACCACGAATATGAGGAGACTTCACATTCCTTACCGCAAATTCACAGGAGCAACATTCCATCGCCTGCAACCTTGATAAGTTGGTGGAATTGTTGTCGCAAAGATGGGCCGCAGCTCACAGCAGCCGTACCTCTACCAACCCGTCACGCACGCGCCCTTCAACCCAAAAGCTTACACGCAGTCCGTCGCGCTCGCACAGAACACGCCCCGCCGCCCGAAGCCAGATGGGCCTCTGATCACGTTCAATCGGCACCCGGACCACTACGACAACCTGCCCTATGGCCGGCACGTGGGCGTGCCGACGATGAGTAAGGGCAGCAAGAAGCGCGTGTTGTGGGCGAGGAAGGTGCAGATGGGCTGGCGGGTGCTGCAGTGGCCGGTTGCGGTTGCCGTGTTGGTTTGTGTGGCGATGATGAAGGGGGTGCCGAGTACTCAGAGCTGGATTTTGAGGTTGCCAGTGTGTTTTATTGCTGTGTTGCGAATTGAGGGAATGAAGGGACTAATGATGAGGACAGCCTGCGTTCGACGTCGTCATACAGACTTATGCCATCTGGCACCTTGCGCATCCCGCGACGAAGCATCCACCTGCGAGTGCAGCGAGCTACCATGCCTTCGCACTGGCAATGGACATCGGCTTCATCGCCTTCGCCGTCTTCACGCACATTCTCACACGCAACCAGTTCACCATCTCTGCCGGCACGGAAGGCCGATGGCGCACAGTCCTCAACACAGATCAAGGCGACAACACAATCCTCCAGGTCGCCATGTTGACCTCGATCGTGTCTGCTGGTCTGCATGCGGCTACGGTCATCATCAGTGGCTACCTCATCTACATGTTCCGCAAGATCGCCGACTTGCCGCCAGACATGAACCCACTCGAGGACAACCTGACCAGCCGCTCCAAGCAATCGAAGCACAAGTACAAAAACTCTGATCTCTCCACTCTGATCGGCCATCACGAGCAAGACAAGCGCTTCAGCGAGATCTCAGCACGCGACTCGAACCGCACGCTAGTCGAGGAACAAGACCCACTACGCATGTCGCAGATGAGCGAGAAGCTCATGGGCGTTGACACACGCTCAAGCGGCGTATCCTTCTTCCAGTCGCGCGACGGCCACGCCTACGCCTACTCCCCGCACAACCCAGAGACAGCGCGGCACTCCTGGCACGTCTCCAATCCAAGCACGTACCAGCCGTCCCTGCACTCGACCACCACCACCAGCCCAAAGAAGAATCGCCAATCACGTGCCTTCGAGCAAGACACCTACGGCGCGAGCCGAACCATGTCGCCCATGCCAGCCGCCATGCCCCGGATCGCCAAACGCGCCTCCGCAACATCCAACTCCCCGATCCCAATCTACAACGATGACAATGAGCACGAGAGACAAGCCGAGGAAGACGCGAATTGGGAAGTCCTCTCTGGGGTGTCCGGCAGCAGTGGTGCCGATGACTTCGATCCCTACCGCCAGCGTGGCACCCCTGTTCGTGGACCCGATACCCGAGGCACCAAGCATAGCGATCGGTATGAACAGATCGCGCAGCACGACTTTGCCGATCACGATGGCTCGGAATTCGGCACCGGTAAAGGCTATGGTTTGGGCTTGGGGGAGAGTCCCTCTCAGCCGCTGCGCATGAACCCGCCTACGCCTGAGCCTACGTCCGCGCATCACGCGCCCGTGAGCCCGCTTAGTCGGTTGAGCCAGGGATATGCGAATGACAAGGAGAATGAAAATGATCGCACAACGACGATGATGAGCCAGGACAGCGTCAGCCAGTACTCCGAGAGCGATGCTGCGCTCGATGCTCTCCCTAACACGTCAGGTCAGGGTCAGGCAAAGTCGAGGTTCTACACCGATCTCGCCTCCGCCATGCGCGGGGTGCGTCATCACCCGGCACCGACGCAGGCGAAGAGCGTAGCAGGCAGTGTGCACACGCACCTCTCCGCCTCGACCAACGTGTCCTCAGGCTACGGAGGGTACGGGAAGGCCATCCCAGCCACGAGGGGCGACCTGCGCATCAAGCCTTCGGGCACGGTCGTCCGCAAGCCGTTGAAGAGCTTCGATGAGGCTGACGGCGGGCTGATGACGGGGTATACGGTTGCCAAAGCCAGTCCCTCGCGTGTGGTCAGTCGGTCTGGTGTCGATGTTGTGGAGGGTGATTTGGGGATGGGCAGGCGGAGGGATGTGAGCGGTAAAGTCGCAGAAGAGGGTCGAGGTGGCGGACTTTGGCGACGAATCAGTGGGAGACACCCTTCGAGGTGATGTGTCGTGGATTGATTTATCTGGAAGGCGTTCGATGTTGTCAGGCATTCGGGATGTATGGTGTTCAGGTATGTGTGAGATGCAACAGGAGTATATGAGGGATACCGCACACGATACACATTGATAATGTTGGCATTATGCTGACAACGGTTACGGCTTCAAGGCTGTCCTTAGGTAGTTCGAGTCCTTCGCTCGATGAGAATGGAGAACATTTGGAATGCCTTGTTTGAGTGTCGCGAGCTTCCGTTGCATACACTCTTCCGTGCATCCAATGATTAAAACTTTGAACAATGCAATGCAGTGATGCATATGGGATCGGACAGACCTCAGGACACGTCACATGGGACTGATTTGGCCGTCGGCTCTCACTAGTAGGTCTTATACTTCGTACCTCAGGTGGTTTTTTGCATTCAACCAGTTCAAGTCTTACGCAGGAGGGCCTTCTTCAAGTCACAATCAGCTTGCTTCCCTGAGTACAGCGGTCAGAGATCGATATGTTTTCTGACAGAGTACCTTATCCCCTGGTCGACTTCTACAGCCTTACTAAAGCCTCCGTAGCTAGCCTCGTGGAGACAAGTAGGGCAACAGCGAGATACTTTGGACTCGACGAGGTACCCTTGACATCCCATGCGCTGAACGAGACTTTAAACTTCAGAAGGGATCATATGTCTGTCCGCTCCAACCACTGTGCATCACTACTATAACAAATAGCGTTGATCCATATCATCAAGCTCCGGGCGCTCCCTATTCCAACAGCAAGCTGTGATAAAAGCACTAACTCAAGAATGCCAACGTTCAAGTCAACATTCGTACCACTCACAGACCCCACGCGCGAACACCACCACGATCGACACGCAGATCATCGGTGTCACCTCCGCAAGTCCTCGCTGGCAATCCGGGGGATTAGCGCAAGTATCCTTCCGCATCACATATGTGTGTCGCCACCGACTACTGCAGCAGACATGGAGAGCTCCAGCTCCAGCTTCTCACATCTCTGCTCCGAGGGAAACGTTATAGCAGGTACGGCGGTACTTGCACATGGATAAGCTGGAACCTATATCCAGGTCTGAAATCTCCAGCCCAGTACAATCCCGTGTCTAAGCGTTGCTGTCACTTCTCGTAATCTTTCAGCTCCTGTCCATTTTAGAAATCATTTGCTTCAAAACTGTTCTGCGACGTCACTTAGCATAAAAGCTCCCCCTTGCTGCCCACCATCGCGGAGCGTAAGCTGTCATACCCGCATTGCCTTTCTTGTACTCAGCGAAGATGACCTGCATGACCTCGATGCCTCGGCTCACACATCAGGACTTCCTTTAGCATGTCAGTAATGGAATCTTAGTCGCGTGTCAGCGAGACGAGGCATGAATTGCCTACCCCAGCGGCAGATCCCCCGCATTCTGTTGGTGGAGGAGCGAGGGATGCGCGTGATGCAGTCTCTTATCGCTGAGCAACGGGTCGCCTGACGAAGAGTATGCCAGAGATAAAAGTGACGAGGCTGACTCTGACAGTGAATGTGAAGCATGTGAAGTTCTTGTCCGAGGACTTGTGCAGACGGGATGATTGCGAGACTGTTGAGGCCATTGCTATCGATTGGCGTACTAGGGCGTCTGTATTGAGCGTAGTACTGTAGAGCAGCGTGGTGGAAGACGCCACAGCTAGCTGATTGAAGACTTGATCGACGAGGACGAAGACGACATGTCATGATGACTGTGGTCTGTAACGCGAAATACTCCGAGGTCTAGACACTGACTTTTAAGGACTTCAGCTCTTGGGGCACTTCGTG
Source organism: Scolecobasidium constrictum UM 578 (assembly GCA_000611715.1). Classification (NCBI taxonomy): domain Eukaryota; kingdom Fungi; phylum Ascomycota; class Dothideomycetes; order Venturiales; family Sympoventuriaceae; genus Scolecobasidium; species Scolecobasidium constrictum. The sequence goes on along the minus strand of AZYM01000074.1, from coordinate 43,365 downwards.
CTCGTGGAAACCACCTGCGTTGAGGAACCAGCTATGCAATGATGAGATGGGAGTGTGGTGAAGAGCTTGGAAGAAGACACATCAGAACGACAGTAGAGTCCGCTGTTGTCTAATGTACATTGCGAATATGGAACAGCAATGCCATGTCTCCGCGGAACAAGTTCGAGTAACTTCTGCGGCTTGCAAAGCGTCGCACGAGGTCGTCTAAGACTACTCAAGATCTGCGAATCAATGTCGCGAGTCGTCAGATCCAACAGAAGGAAGAACAGTGAGAATATCATCATTTATGGCGTATTTGTTGGCCAAATGCGACCACGGAGATTGCCGTCGCAGTCATGAAGGCTCTAGTAGCGACGGAAAGTCTGTGGCATCCCAGGTCAGACCGTAGTAAGAGGCTGGCAGCGTCTACTGCAGACAATATTGGTCTGAACTGCTGCCAATAATTCATGCGCACCCTTGCACATCAATTTCTCAAGGCGCTGCACGATCTCGATGTGTCCAAAGCAAGAGGCATGCGACCGCTTTGGTCAGTTCCTGCATTTGCGACATTGGCAATCGCGGCAGCGAGGCCCGCAGACTCCTGCACAGCCCCGAGCTCACATCGCACAGATCATCGTCTCCGCAGCGGTGGGACCTGTCAAAACTGTCAAAAGGAGGAAACAACCTCAGCTTGTTTCATCGTCTTATGCGGATGTACATACCCTAGGGCACCCATCAACGTCAAGCCAGGACGCCAGGAGTTTCAGATCGTTCTAGTGTCTCAGCTCGAAGACGAACGCATGAAAAAGCCCATTATGCATGCATCTTCACGACTCGTTGTTTACGCGAGCAAGCAAGCAGACTGTCAGTGTCAGAGAAGCGACACATAATCGTGACAGCTTGTCAAATCTTATCGAATGATTTGCACATGTATGCCGCATGCAAATCGAAGCAGCCCAGGCTCTGGAGTCTTAGAAAGCGAGCGCCCACGCCCAGGGTCCGCTCACGTCTGGTCTCGCTTCCCTGCGCGGACTCATGTCCAGCTGGGTCTTCGCCTCTCAGCTTTTGGTGGAGATATTGCGCATTTCGTGTCTGTCCGGTCAGGTGGTACATGAGATTTGTGGAGCGCGATGCTGCTGGGCTCGTTGTTGAGCGAAGATGTGCACATTATGCATGGATCTGATCTTCATTGCGGTGGGGAGCCTCAACGAGGGCATACAGGGCCTCGATGCGTGATCAGAAGACGAAGGAATGGTCTGGCGAGATTGTGGCAAGAGCGTTGGTGCTGAAGTGGCAACCACGAGAGTGGTGAGCTTATCACGCGAACTGAAGGATTACAATCCTGGTCAGTAGGCCTCTGAGGCTGTCGATCCAATGTTGCGCATCTGATTTCTGATCAGTGGGTGGGAAAAGTCAGAGGACAACAATTGCAAGAAGTCATCATCAGATTAAGCATTAATCGTAAAGCACTATCAGTACAAATGTAAGAACAGCATGAAGTCACACAAATCCCGCGATGCCTCCAATTTTGACGCTCAAGTCGTGATCCACTGCAAAGTCGGCTCCATGAGCGCCTGATCCGCTTCCGAAACAGAGAAGTAAACGCCGTTGGTATTGTTCCCATTCTCTTTCCCATGCCCAGTAACAGCTCCATACCCAAATCCAAAATCGCCCATATTCTCGTCCAGCCCAAACCCACTATCTGGAAGATTGAAGAAATCGTTTTGGCCGCCCGGAGTGAGACCGCTGGTCGGCCATAGTGATGGAGGAAATTCGTCCGTGACGCTCATGAGCACTTGATCATTCTCGCTGATGGACATCTCGCTACCCGGTCGGTCGTCCGTGATCATGCCCTTGTTCTCCTGCTGTACCTCCTCGCGGATCGTATTGAGAGGGCTAATGCTCGGGCGTGGCTGCGGCACCACATCTCCCGGCGTTGCGAGTCGCAGTCCGGCTTTGGAAATGCCAGTCTGCAGAAGCTGCACGGCGAGATCCGCTGCGATGTAAACGTCACAGAGCTGGTTGAGCACGCGCATGCTCTTGGCGAGGTTCTCGATGCTTTGGGGTCTGTGGGTCGGATCGGGTGTTCCCGCTTCAATGAGTTGGACCATGGCAGCATGCACGATGATCGTGACTCCCACTGTGAGGAGGTAGCGAACACTGTTCCCTGATTCCAACTCCGTGGCTATGCGCGTGATCTTGACGCCAGACTCGCGTGTCTTATCGATGGCAGATTTTGATTCCTGTGTTGACTCGAGTCGCGCTCCGTTCGCGCTGTGAGACAGATGTGCTGGTCGGAAAAGCATGATGATAGCTGTGTGATACAGCATCGCCAGTTGTGCACAATGCAGCTTCATGTCGAAGTTGTCCGCCTGGTGACCTTGTCGCTTGACGTTGTCGTATGAGATTTCGGGTGGTAGGTCGTTGAACCAGGCTGACAGCATACCATCAAGTGCCATGACTTGGATCTTGTCATCCTGAGCTTTGCGAGGGACAAGAACCATGGTTGTCGTGGTGTTCGGTCTCTCTTGACTCCCCGATCTGCGGCGGCGGATACATGTCGTTGAGTATTGCGTCTCCAGGATCCGTCCAACAATGGTGCAAAGCTTACAGCTCTCGACTGAGATCTTTGCTGCACGTTCGCGTGTTGCAGTGTCGAACTTCAGGAAGTCCGGCCATGTGTTGGAGGTGCCGTCGTATACATCAAAGTCTCCCACTATGAGCGGAGGCACATGAACTTCGTGCATTTGTATCTTCGCCGCTCGTCGCATGGCTAATGCCACCAGCCTGTCTCGCATGAACAGAGACCACCACACTCGCTTTCGGAGGTGCTTCTCCGTGTTCGTCATCTCGAGGGTGTCGGGGTCCTGGTTGAGACCGATGGTCTGAGCAAGCGCAACTGCAACAGTGATCCAATGCCAGATGTCCTTCTGATCGTCGGCGCTATCGTGCCAGTATGTCATCAACACCAAAGCTTGGATGAGCACTAATCGGTCGTCCTCGTATTCGAAGTCGTAGAGAAGCTATACAATGCATCAGCCTTGCGAAGAAAAATCACATGTGCCTGCTTACCTTGCATCGATTGAAGAAGTGCTTGCGGGCATCCTTTCGACTTGAAAAGCCAGCGGTGCGCAGGATGGTGAGGTCTGCAAACCCTGCACCAGCAAACATCATAGCTTGAAACAACAGCAAGCTCATCTTGTTCGATGTGTTGTTACCTCCGGAGATGGTTCTGACCACATGGTCAAGATTTACCACTGGCGACCAAGGGTACACCCAGCGAATGAAGCACTTGAGGAGCTCGTTTCGGAAGGTATTGTCGTGCACAGAAAGCGCGCCTTTTCGTTTCAAAAACTCTGCGTCGTCCGGGTTTATCCGATCTGGAAGTGGCTTCACCCATGCTGGAAGCGACGATGGCGCCATGAAAGCTGAAGGACTCGAGCGCAGCTCAGGGATGGCCGTCAATGTATGTCCGGCGTCCGCTGATCCATGGCTCAAAGGCGGTGATGTATTATGAAGCTGACGCCCGAACGCAGTCTCCATGAACTGATATTGAGTTTCAGGGAAACCATCAACACTGACGTTTGCGCCTCGATTGTATGTCGGGAATGATGCTCGGTGTTGCATCTGCGGAATGTGCTGCGGTGAGCCGTTGATGATCGGCTTTTGCTGGTGGCTATGGCTGTGTCGGTGTGGATTGTGGTGAGTATGGCCATGGTTATGATTGTGATTGTGGTTATGATTATTCTGATAGCCTGAGAAATATGTGCTATCCACACTATCAGGCCCTTGGTCGGAGAAAAGCAATATAGCTTCGGCGTTTCCCCGCGACATGCCTCTGCGCGTTGTCTCCATTAGCTGTGTTCAGCAAAAGCAAATATGAGCCGACTTACAGTCGTCGCTTGCCGATAGAAATTGTGCACTGAACATCATCGAGCCTGCAATTTGTGCATGGCGGTCCATTCTCAAGAACATTGCATCGGACTTTTCGTGCGCGGCAGGCCTGGCAGGCTGTTGATGCTCTTCGTTTGATCGGCTTCTCTTGACCATCTTCCCCAGCCTGGGCCGAAGTACGCTTTTTATTGGTCATCTTCTCGGTGGGACTGTTTACTCCAGGCATTTGACCACCGTGAGGCTGGACGTTCGACTTTGATTTCAGCTTCGGACAACAAAATAATGAGATGTTGAAGCGACAACAAAAGTTGGAACGTTTTTGGAAGGATTGCCTGGAGTGACGTCCGTTGGAGGGGACATCGGCTTGTTATGAGAGAAGAGTCAGGTCAAGATGGCTAGCAGATCCGGCCCACAGCAAGCCCGTCTGACTACGGTGCATGAAAATGCAGGCATCACATGCATGCCTGGTCTTTCATTACTAGGCGCGAGGTCAGGGGCCGAGTAGTGTGGAGATGGTTCCATGCAGATGTTGGCTGAATTGCGGTAATTGCGGGGTGATGAGCGTGGCCGTGGAGCGACGGTCGGGGGGATACAACGGGCTGGTATAACTGGGCCGTAGGCAGAGACTCATTGACAACAGACACGCTACCACTGGCAAGGAATAATGCACATTGTGCCCATGGAACGCCTCCTCGGCATGGGCCCTGGTCCGGCGTGGATTGGCTGAAGAGCGTCAGCATGGTCGAGTCAAGCCTGGATACTGTACCTCGAGCATGGGCAGATCCAAATAATGGTCAAAACGCTGTTACATTCGACTGATGAAACAATAGTTTTTCATTCGCATTTCAGAGCTGGTAAACTAGTTGACTAGACTGTGGAGAAGGGCTCTCTGTCGCGTGATGCAGTAGAAATGCCCTGAGCCCTCAGAGTCGAGCATTTTGGTTGTAAGCATCCGCTAAAGGGGCGCGTGCATGCGCGCCGTTGAGCTTTGTTTCGACGACACGACGCACGGCCTCGAGCTTCTCGAAGCGAAGCCTCGAGTCATTTGATTGATGAATCCTTTCGTGTTCATCAACCTTGTCAGCGCCCCCATCGCGATGGAAAGATGCCACAGCTGCTGATGCAGAAGCGGTGGCAACATTGTCTCATCGGGAGATGCCATCCTCATGCGAACAAGAATCCGCGTTAATGCAGCCTCAGGCGCCAACTATGACGCACTGCCAAGCTTCGCCTTCAGACGTCCAAAGAAACCTCCATGGTTCTGTGCCCCTGCCTTTGCATCGCCGTCGTCCTTCTTCAGCGTCCCAATGAAGATCTCATCCCGGAAGCGATCGAGTGTGCTGAGCTTGTGGTTCTTCAGGAACTGCTTCGTTGCGTCTGCGCCCGCTACCTTCTTGAAGACCTTCTCGCCGCCTGGATGTTCGAATTGATAGGTCGAGATGTCGAAAACCTGTCCGTTGACAATGATCCACAAGTCTTCTTGCCTTCCGTGCTCGCTCACTTCCGCCGCCGAGATGAGTCGGGTGTCTGCTCCAGCCTGCATTGACGAATTTTATGCGACACCGGACGCGAGACGCGCCGGAGAAACTGCGTCCAACTGAGGGATATGAGTTCTGCCCCGTGAATCTCGCGTACTCTAGGAATTGAGCATCTGACTCACGAACCTGTCGAGGTAGAAATTGTTGCACCTGCACTTCGCCTCAATCTTCGAAACGGAGGTCAAGCAGTTTTATACATCTGGACCCCCACGCACCTGACCTACTAACCCGGCTTCAACCTCGGAGTGGGTGGCATAGTTCCCCTTCGCGTACCCACGATGAGGCTCTTAATTGGTGTTTGAAGGCTTTGCAATGGCCAGACCTGGCTCACGATCATACCTTGAGAACGCAATATATGTTCATTTGAAAGTTGCATTTCTTCTACAACCGCGATCAGCCGATAGACGGTCCTAACTCCGCAGCATGCCAGCTCCTGAAGTTGACTCCAGACTCTGGTCATGCGGTTCGTTGTCTTTTGAGAAGATTTGGTCGCACGATTACATGGTCACTGGCAGATAGAGAATCTGTTCATGGTCTTGCTCATCAATCTTTGGACATATACACTGCGGCGAAATAGCGCAGCCATCCACCTTCGGAGCGTGCAATTGCGACCAGCTGGAAGCCTATCGATAGTGCAGAGCGCCATCTTCATATGTACCCCGTCTGGATCAGCGAGGACGCCGTTGGACCTCATCGACTTCCTTGTCACAGGTGCAGCCATCCATGATCGGATCATGGAGGAGACGGTTGACTTCGGCAGGTGAAGACAGCGGAGATCGGCTCTCGCTTGGCGATCATTTGCTGCTGTAAGGGCTTCGGGAGCGCAGCCGAGCGGAGAGCAAATGATCCTTCGCGCATTTGTGTACTTTGAGCAGTTCCTGAAGGTGAGGGCAGAGCCCTCCGCTGATAAGAGATATCCTGCTCACGAGGGTCAAATGGCCGCATGATACCAGAGCGCCAAAGGACGATTCATCTAGGGCTCTTGAACGTGCATGGGCGACTCAGTCGTGTAGAGAAGTTCGTGTTGTATGTCAATCAATGTACTTCAACAGACTGCTACACTGGGCTCGAGGTTTGCATCCCCAGATCGACGCAGCATCCCCTGCCCATTAGAGCGGTCCGCACATCCAGCTGCCACAGACCAAGTCCTTTTCACCAAGAACTTGAAATGCTGTTTCAAATTCACCGCCTCAATGGGTATTCGACATCACTCACTGCGTCATCATCAAGCTGATAAATTCCATCAAGCCTTGAGCCTTACCACTTCCGCGAATCACTAAATCGCGCGCCCTTGGCGAAGTTCACGAACTGGACAGACAAGCACACCCTGGATCTGCAGTTCTCACGATCTCCACAAGCTAATTTTTCGCCGAACCGTGTCGATCTCACCCCTGCACTCGGTTTCCTAATTTGTAAGAACAACCGCTGACAGCCGAGCGAGAATTTCCCAAAGCATTACCCATGTCTTCAGGGCGAACAGGCCTGAACGCACATGGCTTTTAGAGCGCGAACCTAATTTCAGCCACGATTTGTGAATGCACCGCGCCTGCATTGTGACATCGCTGCTCTGATCACAGCTGATACTTGCCGGATGTTGCCATGATGTTCGGTCTGCATATTCACGGCTCGGTATTCAAGTTCCGAGGGCAAAGTCTGGAGAAACGATGAGGAGGATTGCGGGGTGAGTGCATTGTTCTGATTGTGTTGAGGCAGTGGACAGATAGATTGTAGCTGATGACAGGGGTCTGCAAAGTGGATCCACGGCATGCCGCGACGTTTTCTTGTGCATGGCACGAGCGCGACAACAATAAGCAATGCTGCGACTGGACGGTCTGCAAGGCTCCACTATGCTGATTCACTGAGAGCTCCGCAGAGTCAGTAGCCAAAAAGCGATCACACGTGAGGACATGATGGAGCGGAAGCATATGGCTCAGGTTTCTAGGTCCGCAGTCGGGCGAAAGAAGATTCGAATAGCCGTCAATTCTTGCGGACGTTCTGTACATGCTTGCACGCAAAACAATATGGTATCTGACAACATAAGGAAACCCGGGACCAATCTATGTCTCAATCTGATGCGTAAAGGTCCATGCGTTATCGATCATCTCAACGGCCGTCCATCATTGCGGGTTCATGGAGAGAGGTGCGATCAGAAGTCCTGTTCCGACGGTTGATCATACCTCCACGACACGAAGCATCAGAATGTGGTGTCCTTCTTCGGCACAAACTCTGATCCCCTTATCGCTCATTGCCCTTTGCAAAGTCAGTCACGATCATGATGAGGGATATGGCTTCAAATAGCACTCACACTTGGTCCCCTTGTGCTTCTTCATTCTCTTCCTCATGTCCTTGAGGTAGAAACGGACCGGATAGTGTCGGACGAATTGTGGCAGTGCGGGATACACAGCTCGCGCACCAAACATGAGGAACTTGTAAGTCTTCGGTGATCGGTTGAGACCGAACTCCTGTCTCAGGCGTGGTGTCAACCATTCTGCGGTCAGAACTCGCACGAAAGGCAGATTCGCACGGATCCACAGTGGGCTACTTAAGTGGTTAATCCGAGAACTCTCCAGTAAAAAGCATCATGACTGAAGGCTCCTACCTGTGCTTGTTATAGCAGACATCATTGCAGACATTCTTAGCGTTCTGGTTGATCTCGAGTGTCTCCAGCATGTGGTTCCAGTACTCGGTAAAGGCCGCTCTGTCTTTCGGCCACATGTGCGCGGGAACACGAAGGGAAGTGGCGATGATCGAGTACTCGCGGTATAGCTTGTTCAGGAAAGCTTCATCGAGCTTTCCGAAGAACATCTGATAGATCTCCGTGGCCGCGGCGTACAGCGTAGAGGCCACCCACAGCTGCAGATCCGGATCATCGGCGGTATAGTCCGGGCCTTTCCTGTAAGGTATAATCAGCCATCTTGTTCGCTGTCGAATAATGCATTGCTGGACTGGACATACACAACACTGTGTGCTTTATGCACCCAGTCGATGATGGTCTTCTTCTCCTCTGGTGTACCGTAGATCTACTGCAATTAGCTAAGTCCATATTTGGCTCCTAGAACATGTTTACGCTATTATGGTCAGCTGTGAGCAACATCATCTTTTGAGGCGTCCTTACCACCATGCAGTACACGTATGTCATTGTCGTGCGGAGACGGTCCAGTGGGCGGTACGCGAAGTTGCTGTGTTCGTCCCGTGGGGTTGTCAGTACGACTATCCATTGGCGGAGTGCGCATAGCAGAAGAAGTCCCGTCGAGACGTGACATGGTATGATGCGGCAGTACTTACTACTCCCTTCGCTACACCTGGGTACGCCATCTGCAGCAGAACAGCATATGCACCACCAGCAAGCAGAATGGCCTCCGAGGCCACCTGCTTCATCTCCTTTGGATCAAAGTCCGGCCTCAAGAATTCCTCCTGGGTAACGACATTCTTGTGCGCCTTCTCGGAGAAGACCTCGCCATTGGTGGCAGCGGGAGGTGGCAGGACGTCAGCCATGATGGTCTGGACTTCGGGCTGAGAAGCGTCTGGATGGTCGATTTGATGTCTTGATAGTCTCTCACAAATATGAATTGTTGTAACTAATCCGAGAGATGTTGTTCGTCTGCTGTCGCCATCGTCCACGTACTTTCCAAGCCTTATATTCAGACATCGTCATTCCTAGAACGTGAAGCAAGTAAGTCCCCGAACTCAGATGCACAATTCGGCTCTGCCCGAATCCTGGGAATTGATGGTTCGTGATCTGCTCTCGGTGTTTTCGCTTATGGTTCTGAGTTGGACGTTTTGGGACGGCCAACCGAACACCCCTGTCAGAGGCTCTGGCCTGATACGCAGCGTTCTAGGGCCAGCGGTACCCGCCTTAAGAAACACATGAAAGAGAGATGAGATTGACCCGAACCGGCCTAGCCATAATGCGGAGGAGCAAAGACAGGTTCTCCACACCTATCGCGTGGATGGTCAGAAAGCTTTTCCTGGTAATTGGGTGGCGATCAATCAAACCTTCCATGCATATACAAGCGAGCTACGGAAAGTCGTGAGACTATCTGACGATAGAAGTAGCTCCCTGCATCTCGGAAATTGCGACTCTCCAGACTCTTAGATCGCAGATACTGCTTTGCTGACATCTTTATCGAACCACCGATGGATCACGACAAGATCGAGAAGCAGCCCGCCTTGCCCGTGGTGGACTTTTCTGAGAAGAATTACGACTACGACGATAAGTCGAAGCACTTCTCCGAGGCTCCCACAGCAAGATGGCCGAGTGAGCTCCCACCAGATGCGTACAAGCCAGGCGCATCAAGGACAGAGTATGTCGAGGATGTTGCAAACCGACAGGTCTCGAATGTGGATTATGCTCCGTACGAGGAGGTGGAGGACGAAAAGGTGGTGCCGCTGAACCGAAAGCAGAAGATCGGAAGGCACTTCAAGCGGTTCTGGATATGCTACGTACTCGCTGGTATCGTCGCTCTTGCTGCAGGTCTACCAATTCTGTAAGTATCGCACTTGCTCAGCATGCCAGAGTAGTCCTAACTTACCACGACCAGATTCCTCGTCATCATTCCTGCGCTTGCGCAGAAGCTTGTGGACGATGCCAACCTCCCAATTCATGCAGCCATGCTGATGTCTCCAACGCCCAACACAATCACTACCTCTCTGACAGCATCATTGAAGGTGCCACTGGGTCTGACTGTCAAATTGGATCCGACCAAATTGCAGCTGTACAACCCAAAGACCAAGCCGTTCAAGCCATATATCACTGTTACTCTGCCAGCGCAATCCCTGAAAGGGAACACCACCATTGAGCTTAAAGACCAGGTTGTCGAAATTGAGGAAATGGCCGAGTTTGAGGAATTCTTGAGGGAGGCCGTCTATGCGAAAGACTTCGTCTTATCAGCCAGAGGGAAGACGACCGCTCGACTCGGCGCACTCAAAGTCTCTGTTACGCTCGACAAAGGCGTGGAGATGAAGGGTCAGTCGCTTATTGCTGATTTCGACGTCCGATAGACTAACTCGTACCCCAGGTTTGAACGCACTGGATGGTTTCAGCATTCTGGCTGCTCAGGCACTTGTCACGCCAGATCCAGATGGCTCAAACTTCAGAGGCGTCGCGAATCTGCCGAATCCCTCGATAGTCGCCTTTGAACTCGTAAGTAGCGCTGCTTGATTCCGATCGGTCCACGCTGACACGAGACAGGGCGACGAAACACTTGATCTCATCATTCCCGGTGGTCCCGTGGTCGGTCAAGGCACCATCAGGAATGCATCTCTAGTGCCTGGCAACAACACCGTTAGTTTTGGAGGAGTGCTGAATTACGACGTGCTGTTCAACAACTTGGAGACGATCCTGAATGCCGAAGCCGATGCTCTCTCACGAGGCAACCTCGCCTTGAACGCACGCGGCTACTCTACCATTTTCGAAGGCACACGCATCCCTTACTATGAGAAGATCCTCAATAACATGACTCTGGGCACAGAAGTCCCGATCACACAGTTCCTTGTTGGATCGTTGGGTGGCATCCTCAATGACAACTCAGCAACTTTGGGCGATCTCGTAGGCCTGATCCAAGGCAACCCAGCATCTTTCCTCAGTCTTCTGACTACCTCCGGTGTATTCAATCCAGCCAAGAGGTAGAACTCGGAAAGATTATGGACGCTCTTTGTACCGCCGGCTTTCGAAAGCCGGCCAGCATGAGAGACCCACGCTGCGTGACCCGCGCAAGGCTGTGGCTGTCAACGAGCTCATGTGTAATGTTCATGGCGCTAAGATGATAGCGCATCACGACTGACAGCATAGCGATAGCTGAAGATAATCAAAATACCCAATCGTTCTGAGCATTTGATGATTTCGATCCTGCGGTCACGTTCCTACCAAAATGGCCATTGGTGATGTCGCGGCTCGAGCGCTTAGATTTCTGCCTGAGGCTGCTAATCTGTGGCTCGTTCTCGACGCGCACGGGCCTTGAATCTTGGCCGCCATGTCCGTGAAACGCGAGTGACTCGAGTCGACTTACAATTTCTTAGCACATGAAGGTACCTGCGGTGTACCGCTATCTTCCAGACTGACTCCGACTTGTGCTCAATCGAGCCATTGTCCGACCTGTGGCAATTGCGGATGCGATCCAGCCCATTGGCGCTCTTCCTTGCCCTTTGCCGAGCGTATTAGCGGATCTGACAGCTCGTGAGGCTCTGAATCCTGCTTTCATCCTCGATCTCATCATCCCGCACGTAGCCTAGACTTGCCGCAGCACCATAGCACATGAGACGGCCACGAGCAATTGGAACGGGGGACTGTGTGTCCAGATGCTCGGAAAGCAAGTCGCACAGTGACCTACACTTGGATCCAGATCTGACCTTAATGCTTGTCATCGTGGTACAGAACTGCTCATGTGACCATGGTGGGTGCTCATGGAACTGTCTGGCCTAGCCGGCATTTCCGCACAAGCACATTGGAACACATGGAAGACCCCACGATTAGGTCCAAATGTCATCAGCTACACTGACAACACTGCGTAGTCGATAAGTGACATGTCGAACGTCTTTGCAGGCCTGTCGGGCTATCAGTCCGGCTCGAGGAGTTATTGCTGATGATTACACCTTACCGAGTCCATCTGGAATGGCTCATCTTGATCATCCGCTGTCCTAGTGGCCGGGCATATCCGCGAATACCTCATCGCCATTGATTGTCCGTTCGATGACAGTGGCTCAGACCCTCAGTTGCGTTCTCACGATCATGCTGAACCGCGAGCTATTCAGAGCGTGTCGGGCCCATAGCCCTTCCGCTTTCAGATCGCTCCACGATGAAGTGAATTGTTTGCGACATGTGAATAGCAATGGCGTCGCCGAAAGCGCACCTCACACCACTTGTGTTCCGAACTTGCAAGCGCGAAGTCCATGGTAGTCATAATATCGTAGTGATGTTATATCTACCCGCGACGGCAGCACATCAGGACACCGACTGGCCATATCGGACCTGCTATGGGGTGAGAGGACCGTCTTTGAACGGCCATCGTACCGATCCAGTCGAGTGGGCCCGCTGCGGTGTTCTCAAGCGTCGGCGCTCACATCAAGCCTCCATGAGCCTAAGACGCAACCAGCGGCGCGCTGAGCCATGGCCATTCTCGAGCTTTTTTGCTGGCGCGATCTTCAGGCTTCGGTGGCAACAACACGCAACAGAAGATGTGCGATTAAAGGCATGGTGACAAGACCCTTATCGAGGACGTATGGCAATGGTTCTGTTCCGAAAAATTCGTCGAGCGCTCGAGACATGCTCGCCTCATGTCGAAGCATCGCCATAGAACAACGATGCTCCCATTCTTCTAGGCCGGGACAGCCTGGAAGAGCTTTGAAGAGATCGAAGGTGATCTGGGCCAAAAGAATGACTTCTGAGCCCAGGCTTACGCAGGCAGCCGAAGCTTTTCCATCAGGCCGGTTTTCTTTGTGCACATTGCTCCAGGTCATATAGTTCAGCTCATCGGTGGATCGGGGTCTGTTGCGTACCAACCCTCATCATCATGCCCTTAGGTCGAATGCTCCCTGGATACAATCCTCGCTCCAAAGCACGAGTTAACAAACGATAGGTCGAGATGCGATCGCGTACCCCGTGGGGAAGTCAGCCACTTTATCTGGTCCATTATCCTCGGCAACTTCCAGATCGCTCGATCATGCGTTATTGGCTGCAAGTATCAACGTAAAGTGATTAGGGAGCTATATGCTGGTACGCTGGAGCCTAGGGATGTTGTTCTGATGCATGCACTTCCAATGTACTTCAGAGTACACTAGCGGAGGTTCTTTGCTCCCCGTATCCGGTAGCGAAGAGAAAGCCGGTCTATTTGGAACATCTACATCCATTGGCATCAACTTGTCATGTCATTGCATGATGGCAAAATCGAGCTGCAATGGCTGACCGTGCGTCATGCTGGCAACGATGCGACATGTCTCTCTAAATGACCATGCTGCCGCTGCGGATCTTGTGTGATGGTGAGGGTTCAGCAGCGGATATCAAGAAGGACGTAGGGACATATCTCGAGCAGCGTTGACACAAAGCTGTTCCTACATGTTGTATTGAGATAGTATCGTAGCGTCATCTCCATAGACCTACGGGCATGCGGCAATCAGTGCATCGCGGCGGGAATGCTGCTGCGACTGGTGGCGGAAGACTTTCCAGTGAGTTGACGGTATAATGAGCCTCCCTGTGAACTCCCTATAAACTTTTATCTCGACCAAGGTACTGTTGTTGATCTTGTCTACGCGAAGGATTAACGGCCTGACATTTGTAGATGAAGCAATACGAAAATTACGTCAAATTTATTGTTTTCGATCTTTACTTCCCCGTCAACTCGCATTGATGACTTTTGATTTGACCGAGGAGTAAGCCCATAGCATTGACGCTCCATTCAATACGTGGATCTTGTTTTAGAGAACATGAAATGACATAGGCATTCATGAAGTTGCGGTCCCTCGTACATGGTCCAAGGGAACGTGACCACCTAGCCGCATACATCATCGATCTTCAACGCGCGTCGTTAGCCACGACCTGATCACCTTTCATAAGCTCCAATCAATATGGCCTTCATCCCAATCGCAGCCATCTTGGGCATCGTTTTCGTGAAGGGCATAACACTGGTTTTGCTCACTCTGCTCCTGAAGCACACCTGACCTCACATCTCGCCACCACGGAAGATTTCCGTCACATGTGTACCCCGCGTGGAGAACTCAAGATCACGACATCCGAAAGCACGAAGACGCGACGATACACATAGAATGCTCATTTGCTTGAGCAACTAGTCGTCTCGGAAAGCATTGGTGGCAGAAGGTTGACACAAGCTTCGACAGAATGTCTTCGTTCACCTCCATTCCTGTACTGTCGCTCGCAGCCGCGAGAGACACCTCGACAAAACCGCAATTCCTCGAAGACCTCCGCGATACACTGCTTAACGTTGGCTTTTGCTATATCAGTGACACTGGTCTGCCGCCAGAATTGGTCCAACAAGTCTGTTCGCAGACATTACAGTTCTTCGATGAGAACGTGCTGCCGGAGGATGCGAAGGAGTCAATTCGGATGTGGAATGAGAAATCATTCCTCGGCTATAGCAAGGTGAGTCGATTTACAGTGGTGGCTTCATGACCACATGAGAGCGTGGCTCTCCAGTATGAATGCATCGACACGGGTACCGTTGCTTGGTGGAGATGACTGTTCCAGCACACACAACAATATCGGAGCACTGAACGTTAAAGAAGCTTCCGTATTTGGCAATTGCTTTGCATTAGGCATTATGATGCTCAAAGTCAGATGGGTAGTCAACTTCGAATGATACTCAATACATACATGAGGGATGAGATGAACGACCAGCCTCAGCTGGGCACAGAACGGGGATATCAAATGCAAAAAACCGCCAGATGTACAAGTGTACTAAGAACACAACGCTATGCAACAACGCAGCAAGATGAGTGCAAGAAACTAACAGAGAAATCAATACAGCTGAACTCGGAGACGACCGCCGGACGAAGCGATTATCGTGAACAGCTCGACCTTTCGACCCCACAACCACTTCCAACAGCCTCAGATCCGCTCTATTGGAATCTCAAGGCACCGAATCAATGGCCATCTCCGGTGTATCTTCCGGAATTTCGTCCCGTGTTCGAGGATTACATGGAACGCATGTCGGAGATCAGCACCTTCTTCACCTCGCTCATAGCAGAGGCATTGGGTATGCCCCCAGATGCCTTTGACCGCTTTTTCGACTCCAATCAGCAGCACAAACTCAAGATCGTCAAGTACCCTGAGGCACTAACAGACTCGGATGACCCACTCGATCGACAGGGTGTTGGGCCGCATAAAGACAGTATGCTCACATCTTATCTTCTCCAAGCTTCGAACCAGCCTGGGTTGCAAGCACAGAACACCAATGGGGAGTGGATTGATGCCACCCCAATTGATGGCACGCTTGTGGTAGCCATGGGCCAAGGCCTGGAGGCTCTGACCGCAGGGGTCTGTCAGTCGACCACACACCGCGTGTTGAGTCCGAAGAAAGGACAGGGCGCTCGATTTTCAGTTCCGTTCTTCCAGGGAGTGAGCTACGACGCGAAATTCGAAGAGATGGATGTGCCAGAATCCGTACGTGCTCTCCGCAGGAACGTGCTCGAGAAGAATGGAGGACGAATGGACTCCGTGGAGTTCACATTTCGAAAAGGTCGCTGGGGCCACTTGGGCGAAGCGACTCTGGCAAATCGCGTCAAGAGTCATCCTGATGTCGGGGAGAGATGGGTAAGTGTGCATGCCCCAAGACCTCCACAAAGCATCAAGCCTCGATCTGCAGAGAACCTGTGGTGCAACACATACATGCCGCGCGGCAGGCCTTGCCTAGTGTGCCACATTTCTGCCATCGGACGATAACATCTTGATCGTGCATCGCTGATCGGCACTCACAGTACCCCGACCTCTTGGCAAAGATTCGAGAGGAGCAGGCGCAGGAGGCCAAGCGCAGAGAAGCCAAAGCTTCGTGAGCTTTGGGCTGGATCGGTGTGATGATGTGGCTAATGAGTCCTGTATGCGTACATTTAGAGGAAGGCTGCACGCATCCGACAATGTAATCGGCCCGAATGTTCCGGCATTTGACGGCATTTGGTGTCTTCGAGAAGTCGATTCGGCAAGAGCCGTATGGCGTTTAATTTGGTGTGATCTCTAGCTCGAGTCCGGCTTTCCGTGCTTCCCGCTGCCCAATTCTCAGGTTAGGAAAGTTTCCAAACCCAAGCTCACGGGAGGCTTCTAGCGTTAGTCCCAAAACAGTGGATCTCCGTGACACCTGACCCTGTAGATTCTGGTGTAGAGTCAAAGCGGGAATAAGCAGAATCGAAATCGCTCGATAGTGCGACAATCATGCCAGGCATGACGATGGCGCCATCGATCTCCTTTCCGAGTCGTGCAATGCAGTAACCAGGAAAAATGGCTTGGCAATCTTCGAGTCTTCGTCGTCGTCAGCATTCAAACTGGCGCCTTCGGAAAGGTGTTGGCTCAAGTGGTTGGAAGTGGTGGTGATTCGAATCCCGTTGTGCAGACATGCGATAAACGGCCCGACTGGATTTGCAGTCGGCCCTTCCAAGGTCCCCAAAATCAACCTCAACTCGTGGGATGGAGCGGTCAAAGATATCCCGCGGCAGTTGGACATCAATTTCACGTCGCCGTCTGTAACGATGCATCGCCCCCAGAAGTCCGTTACGGAGCTTCGCTGAATACGGTGAAGTGTCCGTCGACCGCAGCGCAGGCCGTTGCCAAGTAAAACAGCTTCCCTCATCAACGGCGTCCGCGAACAAGTCCGCGTGGTAGCGGGAATGCAACCACGGGGTGGCAGAGCAGCTTTTATTGCTCGGCTTTCATGTTCTGTGGCATGTACATCATCTGCGGCTGTGTCTCCATTGGTTGGCGGTGCATCATCTGCATATGTTGTTCCGGATCGTGAGGCGAATGCGGCATGTGCGCATAACCTTGCGGTGCGGAGTACTGAGCGTATGTCGGTGCTTGAGGAGGCGGAATCGGTGGTCCCGGATGACGAGCATGGTAGTCGGCAGGACTTGTCGGCTGTGTGTACGCTGGCATCATCTGCGCTTCCGAATGATATGCCACTGGTTGTACTGGTTGTACGGAGCGGCCATTTGGATCGACGGCATATGAGTAGCCCATCGGCTGTTGCATTCCAGGATCAACGGCATGCATTGGCCTCTCTGGTTCGTGAACAGTGGGTGGCATTTGAGGTTGATTCTGGCCCCATCGCATCTGTCCCGCAACGGGCGAAACATCGGCAACGGATGGTGAGCGATCCATAGTTGTCGAAGCTGGGCTGTAGGCTGAGCTCCACTGCTCTTGGTGACCGCCAGTCGGGATTGTTGGTGTTGGAATCGATCTGGGCACAGGCGTTGTTGACGTGCGGATCTGAGTGGCCAGCTTGATCCGTCTTGTTGGTGAATTTGGGCTGTTGGACAACATAATGTGATCACTACTCAAGCCTACGTACAGGTCAGTCGACGTTCGATTAAGCATTCCGGTCGCATGGTTCAGCGTGGGGTATTGCAAAAGCAATCATGAGGGATGCAGTCGAACTCACCGTGATCAGACATCGTCGAAACTGCATTATTCAACCGAGATCGTAGCAGAGCGTTCTCTTGTTCCAGCTCCTGATTTCGCTGCATGGCTTGCATCAACTTTCCGTTGGAGTCGCTGGTTGCTGCAAGTTCTCGTATCTGCCTTTCTAGCGCCTCGATGTGATCCTTCGTTCGCTGCCTGATCGCTCGCTGCGCCTCTCTGTCGTTTGCTCGTTTCCTTTCCAGCTGCGCTTGCGTCAAGGTCGAGACGCTGCGAGTACCCGCGCGGGAGGGTCTCTTCTTTGCGCTGGTAGACGCCGGCTTCGCTCTTGACTCTGCACTCATGCTGAAAGAATTGGAGCCGACCTTTGACATGGCATGCATTCCAGAGTGCAGCCCAGAGTCCGACATCATGCTGCCGAAAGGATGTCCCGTGAAGTGAGGGTATTGCACAGAAATCATGGAGATGGTAAGCTTCGTCCGCACGCGAAGCAAGAAAGTTTCTGGGGAGGGCCGGAAAAGCAAGCACAATTGTAGGCTAGTAGAGAGGCTTATGAGATTGGCCTTAAGCCTCAGCAATGGTGGGTCCACGTGAGCAGGCGAATCGTGAAGATCGTCACCAAAGACCGCTGAAGAAAGATACTCCGCGAGAAAAGATGACCTGGACCTGGTCGAAGATCGCGTACCTACTTATTAGCACAGAGACAGGCGTTCCTGGACTTGACGGTGAAGGCGTTCCTTGACTTGTGAAGATGCAGATCCCCTTCGGAGAGATGCAGCTAAAACGGATGGTCTGGGTAGGGGTATCAGGCGTAACTTATTGGGCTAATTTGCTATGGGTGCCAAAAATATATGGGGACTGCAAAACCAGTGCAGCGAGGCGGGGAGGGTTTCAGACTGAGGCTTGCGCTCGGACTGCAGTGAAGTCTCATCGAGATTGTTCCAGAAACAGACCCAAAGTCTTGGGCTGATGTCCTCATCTCAGCTTGAGCCGTCGACAGGTGTGGATCTGTTGATGTTCGCAGCATGACTTCATCAACCTTGGGTATCAGCAGAAGGCACCAACGCGGCTCAGATCTCTACACAATGGCACATTCACGCATCTGAAGATCGATCGAAATGATGCCTGACGGGAGTTCTCAGTCGGAACGGGGACTTAGGACCGGATGTCGTAGAGAACGGGCTGCGGATAAAGTTGGAAAGACACCCGCAAAGGTGTACGTGAGGCTGCTCTCTCTGGTCCAGGACGCCAAACACGAATGAGACTAGCAGACTTCCAACATTGCAGCGACATCGTGATGATGATTCACAACCAATGATTATTTCAAGCATGGCAGACAATAATACGGATGTTCGGGAAGTATTGGCCTGAGCGCGCGTTGTGGCTGGGCTCCACATTTCTACTTTGAGCGTCTGCATTGGAAATCAATCTCCAAATCTATCAATCTTGACAGGATAACGATGAATGGGAATATTACGCCTCCAAAATGCATTGGCTGTCAATCCTCAAGCTTGCGCATTCAGTCGACGATTGGCGGTCTGCTGCATCTTTCAGGGCACGTGCTCATCACGGGGCGTAGACCGTCCATGTCGCCTCCAATGCTCCACTGATAGACGCCATCTTCAAAACCTTGGTCGCAAAATTCTAAACAGCTACGCCGCACTTTCAGGCTTGACAGACCTCACTGCTAACCCTCATGCAAGAGCGCGCCCACACTTCGAATGGCAAAACCCGCAGCACTCGCCATCAAAGCACTGCTACCTGTCCTCGGCAACGTCGGGCCTTCAGGAACAGGTGCCGCTCAGCTGAGATGCCTGGGACGATCCTGGTACGCTCGGCTACCACATGGTGAGCAAGGTACGTACAGGGAAGCATTGACCGCCTGGAGGGGCTTGTCCTTGCTACATGACGATTAGGTTAGGGCACAGAGAGTGCTCGCCGACTTTGATCTGGGGTATTCCACGTTCTGTTTGGGATTTTCTTTTTCCACCGTTCCTGAGCTTATGCGGGCAGGCAGTGTTGGAACATGCTGGCCGAACGTTCATGCACGTATGAGATCGTGAGCACATCACATCAACATGAGCGCTCGCTTCAGCAAATCTAGCTTCACATCTCGTACGTGCAATCCCTTCAGGCATTAAAGCGTCCGCCCGCGGGCATTTCTGACCCACCCATCCATCTTCTCGAATGATTTGGAAAACTTGAATCTGTGCCGGCTAGTCATGTGCCGGGTGGACCCTGCATGAATCTGAAACGTTTTACAATGTTAGGTACCCCGCCTTCTCTCCATCATCACCAGAGATTGACTGAGATGGACAACGACGATACGGGTGACGATACGGTGTCGAAATAATGGGCGCGCACGTACGCGCTTCGACACTGAGCAGAACGCCACGGCGTGCGCTTTGCCGTGGTCCGACTGACATTCTACTGCCTTCAGAGTGTATGCTTCCCCCTCGGCTGGTCTCCATCCTAGACCACACGGTTATCTCTCTTGGAGCGTGAAAGCGCGACTGTCTTCTCTTCCGTGTCTCCGTCTCCCGCAGCCCACTTCAACATGGAGGTGTAACTTCGAACAAGGCATGTCTGTTTCGAGCCCGACATGGTTCACGCAACGTGGCCCCCTTGGGTCAGTCCCCAACGCCCACCTTCGCTAATCCTAGTATCCTTGCTCTCCAGGTCCTTCTCGAAGAACTGGGTCCTGTCTCAGGCGGGAATTCGTGCAGCGGACCGTTGATCCTATGGTGGGTCAAAAGAGTCAGAATACTGATCCTCAGCCTCCAAACTAAAGTTCGCCAAAGATGGCGACTGCCGCAGCGAATTCCACCATTCACGACGACTTTGGCAATACTTCTCAGAGGCTCAGAGAGGCAGATAAAGCAGGCATTGCATACAGGCTGCCCAGACTCCGGAAAGCTGACGTAGTTCAGGACGACATGTCGCCAGGATCGCACTGTCCCAAATTTCAGCTAAAACCTCCGGTTGGAGATTACTCCTCCATGCACCAGGGACGGTCTTCTCAACATCAAATCACACGGGCCCAGCTTGCATGCTCAACATGGAGGGATGTCACCTGTCTACTTCCAATACACTGCCTTGTCAGTTGCCTGCAAACTGGCTGGACAAGCATGTTCTCACGTGGACAGGACATCGGATTAGCAGACCAGGACATATCTTTTGACCAGGTGTTCACGCCATGCGTGGACCAGGAAGCTGATGAACCCATGCAGCAGAGGGGCAACCAGCAACCTGCCAGACTTCGCATGGTCTGTATTGGCTTGATAGCGATAACACCGCAATTGAGCTTTCGAGCGTCTCACTTCAACCGAGAAGATGTTTCAGCGTGGGATTAACTGCTGTTGCCTCATACAAGGCGAACACCGTCTCCTTCGTGCCATATCGAACGTCGCTGCGAGCTGCCAGCACACCTCATACGGAGTAGCCTGTTTTGATTTATGGTCCAAACAACTACTAAATTCTGGCCAGGTTGCTCTCGCCATATCGATCGAAGACGCGCAGATTTTGATGTAATTCTGATATATACATCTTCGATCAACACATGCCTCCCAACCGCAATCTCATCTTGCCTGCACGGTCAAAGGCACTGACTCGGATCAGCACCACATGAGACCTTGACCCTTCCAGGCCCCATCCACTATTCCGCGGACCAGTGACTTACTCAAGTCACCACTTGCGCCATTGCCACGAGTACAGTGCAGATTTCCTCTCTAAAAGATGCATTTGGAGTTCTCGCTGGCATGCAAGGCACAGCTACCCCATATGGTCGATCTGTCACCTTGTCACAGCGTGCTCTGGAGATCAACCCGCTTTGGACATGACTGAGCATGTCACGAGATTGTCCATATTGAATACTATACACTGTCGCTCGTCGCGTTTCTTATCATTATGTACATCGTGTCAACATCTATGAGAGCTCGAGTACTACCTTATGGCAGACCGCGCATGGATCCGTGAGTCTTTCTGCATTTTGGCGCCCATTAAATGGACGAGGAATCTCGCCATCGAAGGCCACAATTTAGACTTTTGATAGCCGCCCACTATTGGATCTGCGGGTCCAGCCTTGAGTATATTCTCATTTGCAGTGCTTATGGCATTGTCGGAGGCAAGGGTCCTCCATGCCCAATTGGCAATGTGCCAACAATTACATCTGATGAATGTATAGCCTTCGACCATGTTGATCTCATACGTATGACCTTGGACTGGGTCAATATAATGCTTTATTGACTATTCTATCGAGCACGTGCTGTTTGCAACCTGATTTGTCTGCCTGCCATGCTGGACACGGCATAGGACGCGACCACTTGGCATATCTTGTCTTACAATGAGTCCAGAATCCGCGCAGGTCACCGCGCATCGTAGTTGCAGACTCTTCACAAAGCACTCTGAAAGTGTCCCAAAATGGCATACTGCTTTAGGAATGCCGACATCTATGATGGCTCTTCAAGCTAGTCGCCAAGTTTAATCTCTTTCTCGACGGATGCTGCAACTGCCGAAACTGATCTGCGGCCAGCGGATCACGAATTATTGTTCTTCGCCTCACATCGAGTTCGCTCGGGCCGTGGCCATATCTGATCAGGATCCGCTCCGGCGAGATGCCCACTGTCTGATAACGATCCGACACCATCGAAGGTGGCGCCGACGTTGTGATGGATCACAATTTTTCAGGGACCATTCGGTGGGTTGGCCGACACCAGAAGACACGTAGAAACTTCTTCATCCCCGTTCTGCACGTTTTGGTGGGCAAGGAGAAGGGCCGATAGAATCCTTCTGGTTGTATGCACGTAATTAGGTTTGTCCCGTGTGCTATCTAAAGGGCGATCCAAATACACGTGGGTCGTGGCGTCGACACAAACTTTATTGGGGACTAACAGTTGAATGCATTTGCTGATGAGGCCTCCTTGCGCACATGGTATCGTGATACTTATATGAGGAAGTATAGACTGGGGTTGCTTGCTTAAGTTGCATCAGCACACGTGTCGCAATATGCAAACCAGATCTCACCGGCGAATTGTTGCGCAAGATGAGTTCGAGGCTAATAATGGACAACGTGCCGTCGTCGCATTGCCACGATCGCAACACACGGTGCAGGTCTTGTCGACATGCAATCTAATGATGTTATTGCTCAAATTGGACCGTGCCAAAGTCTGTAAAATATGTTCCGCCAAAGCATTGTTAGAACCACTATTCCCCGAGGGGCTCCACTTCGGAGCGCCTGTTTGCAGCCGACAGCCAGTGCACCACCAAGCAACGCATTTCGTTTCTTTCTCGTGAAGTCAAGCCATTGCCGCTGCGCCAAATCTTCTTCCAGACATTTTAAGCGGATGGCACGGAGCGCGCTAGACTGTTTCGTTACCATCTGCGATAGCGCAGAAGGCGAACCAGCGTCGAGCTGTGGTTTGGACCATGTTTCACAAATTGTGCATTGCATTGCATTAAACTGCAGCTGCAGGCTGCAGGCCTGGAGAGAGCGTGCGTCATGCAGTCATCTTGTTGTGGTGGGAAAGCCGCTGCCGGATCGGGTGATGAGAAACTTGCGACGGCTGGTTCGGCCGACCTCGCACGCCACTGAGCATCTTGTGGTCCCGGCGTGCTTGAGATCCAGCGACAGCGACGATGGCATCGCTTTCCATCGACGACTCAATGTCGCCATATTTTTGCTCAAGATTTGCTCATGATCCGTACCTCCGTACGTGGTGCCGCAATGATATGCAATTCTCCACTGTTGTTCCTGACTAGCACACACGGTGCATAAGCTGTCACAACCGTAGAATACTGTCAGCAGCATCGTACATTATCTGAATCAACTTGTTCTAGCAACCAACCTCAACTGAATCGCGTGAATACAGCTATGCCAACATCTCAAGATCTCAAAAAGGCTGGATCTGCAGCACGACTCAAAATACAGTTATTCCGTAAATCCACACAACAGGATCTCTCATGCCACCCGCCAGGAAGACAGGCTCGCCTTCCCACTTGTTCAAGCCGATCTGTTTCAGGCCTGCCTTCTCGAGGACCTTCATCGACGCAGGATGGTCCGGACTCACAACGCCGTCAATATACAGAGATGTGAACGGAGCGAAGTGCGGTCTCGACAGTCTGCACGCCTCCAACAATGCAATGCATGCTTCTGTTGCATAGCCTCTGCCCCAGAACTCTGGCAGAAATTGATAGCCGATCTCGAGACGAAGGACGCCGGTCTCTTTGTTCGTCTTTGTTGTCATATGATCATGGATTGGCACGGTCATATTTGGTTTCAGAGTGCAGAGACCGATAATCTGGGAGTCCTTGGATGTGTCGCTTGGACTTGATCCGTTGTCCAGAATTCGATGCACTGCGTAGATGACTTGATACTTTGTGTTTTCGCCCTCGTCGTTCGGAAGCAATGTACGCAAGAACTTTTGTGCTTCGGCAAGAGTCTTCTGAGGTCCATACAAGCTGCGCACATTCAGCATAGTCAAACCATACCCAGCCAAGCGGACTTACTTCCATTTTGTTGCTTCTTCGTCTCTTCGGACCGCGTGAAATAGTTCTAGATCCTCTGAACCATCATCGCAGGATTCTAGCAGTGTCAGTTTCAAGCGTGGTGTGACGGCGACTTTCTCCATTTTGACTTAGAAATTTGTTGCTGGTACATATGTATCTGCAAGCACATCCATTGATGAGCTGACTGATGTTCTATCTCGCCCTCGCTTTCGGCTTTGGAATCATGAAGTCGATCCAAGCCATGGAACCCTGTCTTACATAAGCAAATGGGTCCAGAAGGCCCGACGAGGTGCTTCCATTGCACGCAGAAAGCGATTTTGGCATCTCGATTACTGACGACTCTAGTTCTTGAAGAGGTTTACAAGGGATGTATGGTTGCGTTGAAAGTCCGTGTCAATACAGCAGAGCGGAGTATGGAGTCACAGAATAGTGGCAGCGAGTTCTTGCCTGATTGATCAGCGAACGAGTTCCGTCTGGTGCTTCTCAGAAAGCGCCATGTGCCGTAAAATCATACTCAGATCGCTGAAAGACAATTGACATCTGAGGGATTCGCTGTTGGATCTGATGTCGCAAGAACAAAAGTCCATCGTGTAGCCAGCCAGACTTCCAAGCGCTAGAGCAGTGGGCAAAGAGTATTAATGACGATAGGCTAGAGAAGAATGTCCGAGCGGATGATACCACGAAAGAAACCGCTAAATCTTCGTTCTTTTTCCTGTCGATCTGGCGAGTTCCTGGAATAGAATACATGTATGTCGGACTATTGAAAGCCTCATGAGCAGCATCAGCTTTGATCCAGGCGCCGGATGTCGGAAAGAACAGCGGTCGTAGGATCGAAGCGCAGGCGACGCGCATGCCATCAGGAAGTCGCAAGCTGGCACGCGTGGCTCTGGTCTGGCCAGAGCTTATTTGTGATTCCACACTGCCCATTTCCCGCGCCTTTAACTCAACAATCGCCTGATTTTCTCGAAAATTTCGCTCTGGGAGGACCTATGAGAGTGTTTGTGAGAACAAGGACTCCGATATCCAAGGCGTCATCCTTCCTGGATGTGTGACCTCAATTGATAATGGACCAGCCTCGTCACGACGCTCGAATCGCCGCACTGCAGCTGGTAAAGTCGACGGCAGCAAGGTACTATGAATGTAAGCAGAGTGCCATCCACCGATGATACCGGCATCAGCATTTGAAACTGCTTCGCCATCGACCTAGATGCCAACTATCAGTTGGAGAGATGCTCGTCCATCGCGTTTTCCGCGCTCTTCGCCTCGAATTGTAATGGTATGCGGAGTTCCATCGAAGTTCCAGGTTCTGTCAGACAAGCTCACTTGTATTCGATGATATCCTATGTCTGCAACGGCTTATCATTATCAACGGCATTCTTCATGTGAATCAGGTTTCTGATGTTCGATGCTCGATGCTCGCACGAGAAGAAACCAAGACAGAGTAACGATACGCCGACATCGGTATTGATGAACTAAGCCTAATTTGCTCCTTCACGCGTGCTGCTTCCGCGACAAAGAAACAACAACAGTGCTGGCTTCTGGAAGGATTTATGGCGTAGTCGGACGGGCTACCCTCCTTCTGCCAACCATTAACTCGACCTTGACGAATCTGTCTCTCTGAAATCGGAGTTTAATTCGCTACCACATACTAACATCAGTAACCGATCAAAGTTCGCTGGTTTCTCCGCAGAAGCCGCCTTTGATCTGTGTTTCTGACAGAACCTTCTTTTTGAAGATCATCCACCTTCCCGACCTCGTCCCGCGCACTCGTCGCTACTGTTCCAGGCTTGAATAACTCAGCTCGTCATGACCTCTGCCACCCACGAAACCTCTCGCTTTGACAAGTCGGGCATATCTTACGGGCGCGTCGCATATTTCTCATTCGCACGTTGCGCGGAAGGAAGACGTTGACTTCCGCAAAATATTTCAGCGTACATTCGAAGTCCTCGTCATTGGAAAAGAGGATGCTATGAGTAGGAGTGCATGAGTATGCTCACGCCATAACGAGCTGTGCGAACCTATCGTACCATCTGCAAGACGCGATATGTCCATAATCGCCTTGAAGCATGCAACGGCGCAAAGACCCTGACCTGTAAATGGAGCTATGGATGAATGGTCTACCTCTAGGAACACGACACAAAACCGGAGACTACACTCTGCAATGTCCGCTCACTAGACCGCTGACTGCGGCTTTGTGTGAAATCTCCGGAGAAGCCCGAAGCAGGCGAAGAGGCTGATGCAGCGGATGAGCAGCATGACGGCGATGAAAACGTGCCTGAGGAAGAGGAGCTCGAGCCGTGGAAGAAGTTTGAGGAGCAGAAGGCGGCTGAGCAGCGAGAGGCCGAGGAGGCAAGACGAGTTGAGAGCGCGCTCCAGCGCTCAAAGTCGACGAAGGCAGGGAAGTACGGCAAGAAGGTTGAAGTGGAGAAGAAGTCGAAGGGTGACAAGCAGTAAGACACTAATTTGAGCATAGCGTCGGCGGCTCCATCGCATTCAGTAGTCTTGTAAGTCAGATTTGCCTTATCCATGGACTGGTCGAAATGGAATCGCTTCGTCATAAGCACATACCTAATGTCAAAATGCAATTATGCGTCTTCAATTTGCACAGTACATCTGATATGAACCACAGGCAATTTGATCCTTCCATCGCGTTCGTCTCACCTGCTTACCGATCATCTAATCTGTGCTCACTGCTTCATTAGGCTCTCCAGCCATGAGCAAACTCATGCGCACGCAGACAAGTTCATGAACACAGCCTCCAACGGTACCCTCCATATGTCTGACTCTTACAAGCATATCCTCATCCCCGTTCCAGCCTCTCAACACTTGGACATCGACGCCGAGCAACCTCGATGTTGCGCGATCCGCATCGATCACTGAATATGGCGGCATCGCATGCGAACATAAGCGGTCCTGCTCGCCATCACGCTCAAGTCGCAACGTCCAGTCCAGCTTCTTGTTTTTGCGGTATCGCTGTAGCTCCCACGTTTGGAGCCGCGGGTTCTTGAGGAATTGCGAGAACATGCAATGGTAGACAATGACTTTGTGCAGCGCGGCCGGGTAGCGCAGGAGGGAACTACGCTTCGCAAAGTGCTTGACTGCATCGAAGAATTCTCTGCCATCAAGAAACAGCGTATGGTTTTCATCACGGCCTAGCTCGAACTCGACGAAATGATCGGGCGCCACCGCAACTGTAATGTGCTTAGGATATACACCCGCATGCTTCAGCATGAGCGACACAAGTGGCCATTTCAGACGCCCAAAGGCACCGAATGTCTCGCAGCGCACATGTGTAACTGCGTCTCGGATTGTACTGTCCCATAGTTTGCGTGTCTTTTTCGCGGTAACGTTGGCCCAGTGGGGTTTGAAGTGCGTCTTGTGGCAGAGGAAGTGACGTGGCTTCCAGGTGATGATTGTACGGTCCAAGGCAAGAACGAAGGCCTCACGGCGGACCTGTTTGCACGCTGCCAGCAGGGCGAGATTCTTTGGATCGCGGTCTTCAAAGAAGAAGCCATAGATGATATTGCGGAGTTCTGTAATTGTAAGTTTCGGTCGAGCATAGCTTCCAGCCAGAGTCTTGAACTTACCAGGGGGCAGATCCAGCAGCCGGAAGTGGTCAGTGCCGTCGGCATGCCTGTCTGCAGCAGACCGGAGCAGAAACCTTCGTAGTCGCATGATGAACACGATGCTATTGTTATGATGAATGGTAAAAGAGTGGTTTATAGCGGAGCGTAAAAGAATGTGCGTCGGAATGATGGAGTTCTGTTTTGATGCAGGCTAACAGTTGATGACTCTGGGTGCGATGACGACGTGGCGTTGACAACGCGCTGTCGCCATCAGCCACACGAGCGTCACAGCAGGGGCGATTCCAGGTTCGACCGCGACTGCCATCTTCAAGCTCTCATATCTTCACGTATTCGAAACGCACGCACGTTGAGCCGCCTCCCACTCCATTCCCACCCGGATGCTGTACTCTCATCACTGAGTAATGGTCGCGCTCCCCAAATCCTGAAGACGTTCCAAGAGATGTCACTTTCAGATCTTTGCACCATTCGTAGACTTCTTCTGCGGTCATACGAGGTGCGCTAGGCTGACCTCTCTGGCTGTCTGGGATTCCAGCTGCTGTCTTATCCACTCTCGAAAGTGTGTATCGCCCATAAGGGTTTTGGGATCCTGTCAGGACCAGACTCCAAAGCATCAGTCGCGGATTGAGGAGGAACTGCGCGAAGAGGAGCTTACAATCGCCCCAAGGATACGCCCACCCGCTATAAGTGATATGATGCAGGTCGTTGAGGCAGCTGTGATAACCATCCCAGAGAGGCATGCTTGTTGCTTGCTTTATGCTGTACCACGTCGTGTGCTTCCCCTCAACTTCGACGGCATGCTGCTGGATGATCCTGGAAGGGAAAATGCCGTACACGAGGCAGCTAAGCGCAAACATGTCGAGATTGTTGCTGCGGGGACACAGTGTGAAGGCAGTGTGGACGCCAGTGCGGTACCGCTCGGGCAGCTGCTCGATCTGGGTCGTGAAGTCGGGATGCGGGAACCTTATTGCGTCCATTTGTGCGAATGCCATGACGCTCGACTCATGGTACGTCTTGCGACAGACAAGCAAGAACTGCAAGTTGACTTTCTTGCCATCGCCGAAGACGTATACGTAGATTCTGTTGCGCAATTCTGCCCCACTTGTCAGTTCTTTACCCACGCAAAACATTGAGTCGCACTCACTACCTGGCAAAGCTAATAAGCGCGAGTGATTCTGCGCGACTGGGATTCGAAGATCGACCATGCTGCGTGATGGCATCGCAACACGCTGTATTGGATGAGGCGTTGTTGTTGTGTTGATGAGGAAGAAGCAAGTTTGGACTTGCTGTGCGGGCACTTTGAGAGAGGAAGACGGCGATGACGTCGATGCTAGGCAACCAGGCGAGAAGCATCACGGAAGGCTCTTCGATATCTGAATATTGTGGGGAGAACTCGATTACATGCTACTCTTGATCTTGAAGAGCATCTACGTCCGCTGTCACCTTGAATTGTGACCATGACCAAGCCTTCAGTGTCCACTAGCTCTCTTTTCACTCATAAATTTGTGCCAGCCACGAAATGAACCAACTTTTCACCATCATCGTTGCCATGCCCACCCCCCTCGAGTTCATGAATCCACAACCTTCACCTTCTTATCTGCTAGCCTGCCCTTCGGTCATCATGCACAGTGAAGTGCACCCTCACAAGGCCCTTCTTTGCCTGTGCACTTGACGTCTTCTGCTTGATCGACACAATGAAGCCTTCGAGCATGTTGTGCTCCTTCGCGGTAACCTCGTGGTCACGCAGCCACTGCTTCGTATCACCAAGCCCATACAGTAGCTGATCTGGTACGACGAGGCACGGGTCCTCCTCCATTAATGTGTCATCATCGTCCAGGCGTCTGGCGACGATCTCGTAACCAGCATACCGATATATCGGCAAACCCCGCAGCCGGTACATCCTTAATCGTGGGTTCTCCAACCACTGCCCCAAGAATCGGGCAAAGAACGGTCTTTCGCCGTGCTGGATGGGAGAACTGACACGCTGAGCGACAGTAAGACGCTCAACACCAAGAAGATTGCATGCAGTACGCAAGTTCTTCAGATGCGTCTCGCTTGTCTTGAAGCGATTCTGTAGGGTGTGCGTTACTTCGACGGGAAAGATGCCATTCGGATAGCATATCAGCGGCATCGAAGGGACCACGTATGTATCGCGTCTAGGGAACCTGGGCATCTCCTCAAAATTGACTGATATGATGGCATTGCGGTGCTTGAGTGGCACGAGCTGAAGTCGTTCTTCAATATTTGAGCAATCTCCCCACTCACCAAGGTCCTCGAGCCGATACGTGATTGTGCTGAAGGCGACCGTGCCAGTCTCATTGTAGACCATGCGACAGGTGAGGAGCAGGTTCAAGTTCATCGCTTCGCCGTCGTCGAACACACAGCCGTAGACCTTATTTCTGAGCTCTGTACACGATGTAAGCAACCTCTTCGTAGAAAGACAAGCGCAATGGCAATGCTGCGCACCTTCTGGCAGCGATAGTAGCCTCGATTGGATCTCCGGCAACAGCTTGGCCATCATTCGCGAAGACCAGTTTCGTGGTGATCTCTGTACGTGTCGAGCAGGATGTGGAGGTAATGAAAGAAAACTTGAAAAAGCCAGCGGTCATGAGGGCAAAAGTGGACCCCACAAGAATCGAGTTGGGGAAAGAGCGAACGACGAGATGGTCACTGAACATCGGAGCGTTTTCGCAGGTTCGAGGATTTGACAGTGGCGTATCAAAGACTGAATTTGATTTGTCGTCCGTCTAAGTTACCGTCCTTCATTCGATTTCGAAGAGGTCGCTCGTGTCCATCCGTAACATCATCCGTAGCCAACCCCACCTTCCACATGTTCTCATGCCCGCATTGTGTCGGCCCGGCAACTCATTCATACAAGATGAAGCGAACCCTGACATGATCGCTGACCGTCCCTTCATCGGATGTCGCCTGCTTGATCACTAGAGTGAACTCGTCCACTGTGTCGAAGTGATCGTTCTCGAGGATTTCATTGTTGAGAACCTTGCTCTGGATCCCACGCAACCACGGACCACCGGCAAGCATCCTGTCAGACAGTGTGTGAGGCAGCCTTGGTTTGAGCGAATCCGTGATTGCTGTGCCATCTTCATTCTCGCGCAATGCAACGATGTCGTATTCGTCGATCTCGATCGCAGCTGCTTCATTATATGGCATGCGCGCTCGCAGAGTCCACGATCTGAGGCGTGGGTTGTCCAGCCACTGTCCAAAGAGTGCATTGTTACGCACACCATAAGAGCAACTATCGGCTGCACCTGCTAGGAACCTCATATGATTACTGCCAAACTTCATTGACGGCTTTATGTGCAGAGCCTCCACAGGAAAGATGCCATGGGAGTGGCAGATGGACGTTATGCGACTGTGATCAAAATCAGTGTTTCGATGTTGATGGCTCCACTTCGGGGCGATGTCTCTGTACACCACTGAGGTGATAGCATTGCGGTACGCGAGCGGAATGGCGTTGAGCACTTGGTCGATGTATGAATCGGTCAGATAAGAGTTGCCAACAAAGTACGTAATCGAGCCGAAGCCAATCACTCCTGCCTCAATACGGGCCTTGCGGCATGTCTGGAGGAGGTTGAGGTTGGATGCTTTGCCGTCGTCGAACACATAGCCGTAGACCTTATTTCTGAGCTCTGGAAATTTTGTCAACAGCAGTTCACTCATAATAGTGAGGAACACTTACCTCCAGGAAGTGAGAGAAGTCTCGACTGCTGCTGCGACATCGCCGTCGCCATATCTGATGATGTCGCAATGTGATGGAGCTGTGAAGAGATGAAGCTGTGATGAAGCTGGGTGTTAAGTGTTTTCATTGTAGCCGGAGTTGAAGCAGATCTCAAGCTACAAGGCACCTGCCCAGTCAAAAGTGGGGCCGGGCACAAGTGATCGAGAAGTGAAGTGATAACTTTGGATGCAGCAACTTGGAGGAAGGACAAATCGAGTGATCGCTTGAGATTTAGCAGCTTCGAAGAAGGACAAGTCATTGTGGAACGCGTTCGAGGTGGTCGGTAGCTTCGCCATCGCAAAAACCTTGTGGAGGGTGGTACATGTTCCGCTTGTCTACTCGGAGTCGCTCGCAAGTCCACCTTCCGTTGGAGAAGAACCACTCTTCACATCGGACCCCTCAAAAGCTCGAAGCGCACCCACACAGGTCCCTCCGCCACGGCTCCATCATCTTCCACTCGCCAAATGTTGACAACGAAGCCATGCCCGCAAGGGTTCTCCTTCACCACATCCACTCTCAACCCTTGCATCCATTTGCTAGTCGGCAAACACCTCACCGACGTCTCATACGGCACGTCTGCTTTTGGTTCGTCAGGCACAGCATCGCCCTCGCATCCACCCGCGTTCCCTTGATCTCCCACTTGCACAACCCAAATTCGTCGATTTGCCGTACCCTCCACCTCAATAATCTCGGGTTGTCCAACCACTCACCAAAGGGTCCGCACTCTACACCCTCCTGCCCCGTCTCCGTATTTCGAGCCAGATAAAGCATATTCTGGAAGTGATGAGGCAGCTGCCGCCGCCCTTGGTCGTGGCATCGGTGCCAGTCCATGTCCACGCTCGCCTCTGTGGGGAAGATGCCGACAGCGTGGCAATTGAAGGCCATGCTCCAGAAGTCGAAGACGAATTTCTCACGGTGCACGGAGGTTATAGCTTTGCGGTGGGACGTGGGGACGTCTTGCTGTATGAGCGCTCGCCGGTCGGCTGAGTGGAGAGAGGTGCGGAAGGTGACGCTGCGCACGAAGAGGAGACCGGCTTCCCAGCGTGCTTGTCGGCACGTGAGTAGGAAGTTGGCGTTGGCCTTCTTGCCATCATCGAAGAGATATGCGTATACTACGTTTCGTAGCTCTGTGGCGACCTGATTAGTATCTTGGCGGTACGATATTTGGATCTCTACTGCATCTTCTCTCGAGGGGCGAACGTACCAGCTGGCAAACACCAGAGTCGCGAACCTCTTTGACTGAAAGGCTTGGGTGACACAGGTTCTTGCGCAGTAGGCAGGAGCACTTGATCGATACACTGAGCCAAGGAGCGGAAGGAGCACTCTATCTGCAGCAAAGCGTTGCCGATGGTTATCCTGTTCATGTCTTATTATTGCAAAGGCGTTTCGGACGGGAGTGACTTTGTGATCTGATTTATTGGATTTCGCATGCGATGAAGAAACATACGTGAGGAGGTACTGCCTTTTGAAGTGTGCATTCAAGTCCGTGCGCCGGTCCAGAATAGAGTTGAAAGTATACCAGTCACGCTGGAACTGTGCAGACTGAATCAAAGACAGAGCACCGAGAGGATCGCAGAATCGTTGGATTCCTCTCGTCAAAGAATCGTCTCATAGATAAAGTCATCTCATCTCGCTCGATCGTGTGGTATCAAATCCTTCCATGCCCAACTATAGTCACCCACAAGACGATCTTCGATAGCCTGTCTCCAAATGCGTCTTCACAGGTCCGACTCCGCTGTAACGCGAAGCTTCACAGAGCTCTTCACTACTTCACCATCAGGAAGCATCTGCTGAGCCGAAAGTACGAACGAATTCGCGTAATGGTCCTCGATGATCTTGAATTGGAGACCGGCCGACCGTGCACTATCCACCCATAAATCCGACGCCGTACGCGGCAGCGCAGATTTCACTTGGCTCTCCACCTCCATACTGACCGCGGTCTCGCGCGTGACCATGATCTGGAAATCGAGATGATCGTACTCTCTAAGAAACCAACGCACAGACTCTAAGTGGGAATATTCAAGCCATTGACCAAAGAGAGTTCGAGTGCATGCGCGTGATGCAACTTCTGCCTTCAAAGCTTTCATGGCGGCCTGGCACTCAAAATATCCTTGCTGTACAATGGTGACGACTACGGGAGAGAAACCGCACGGGAGACAGATCTTTGGCACAAAGTAATGTCGGTCATAGGGAATCAATACACCGGGGAGATCGTCGCGGAAGATAATCGACTGAACGGCGTTTCGCTGCGCAAGTGGAATGGCTTCCCACATAGCGAATTCCTTCTCGGGTTCTCGGGAGTTCGCCAGGCGGGGAAAACCGATGTAATAGGTGATCGTACTGAAAGCAATTGCGCCGGCCTCTGCCCGTACCATACGACAGGTGAGCAAGAAGTCGAGGTTCGCCGCCTTGCCATCATCGAAGACGTAGTCGTAGATCTTGTTCCTCAACTCTGTGCCATGTCAGTCAAAATTAGGACTCCGTGCCGCCATTACGCGTACCTCCAGGAAGCAAAAGAAGCTTCGACTGTGACTGCGGCATGATAGGTGCAGCTTGCGAGCCTTCACTGGAACCCGCCATGATGCTGATGATTGCGCGTGCGGCGGCGAATTGACGATGTTGTGGTGGAAATTTTGGTGTGACGTGCGTGCGGAAGCGAGCTTTCGGAGCTCTTAGGCACCAGGAATTGTGGATCGTGGTAGCCCTAGGCGACGATGAGGGAACAAGGCAGCGACCATATGGGACGATACATGGAACCGCTTCAAACTGCATTGATTCGGCTCGAACGTTTAGGCATGAAGTGAGACCACGAAGAGGCCTCTGCTCGTGGTGTTCAGGTCCGTCTTCTGTTCGCAGGCAAAATTTTCTTCCAACCGTCGGCCGTGATCGTCATTCTGTCATATTCGTCGAATCAAAAGCTTTCACTCCTCCGGCTTCACCTTCTTCAGCCCCCTCATCTCCCCCACCCTCCTCCTCTCCTCCTCAAATCGCCTCTTCAACTCCCCCTCCCTCCTCTTCCTCTCCTCCCTCGTCTGGAACCGATAGAAATCCCTCGCCTCCTTCTTCTCCCTCCGCTCCTTCAACCTCGCCGCCTGCTCCTGCGCCTGCTCGATGCGTCCGGCACCGGTCCGCCCGCCGCGCGTGACGGTGATGAAGCCGTCGGCGTCGGGAATGTTGCGTTGGGAGGAGAGGTGTTTGGCGCGCAGGGACTCGAGGGTCGAGAAGTGGGTTAGGAAGGCGTTGGTGCGGGATTGGAGGTGGGATGGGGAGGGGTAGGTGAGGGTGTGGTGCGTTTTGTAGCCTGTTTATAGAGTAGTCAGTATATACACTTCTCATCACATGGGCACGATAGACGAGGAGAACTGGGATACGTACGTTGCAGACCCAATCCTTCTGGCGAAGAGGGCCAAGTGATCTCCTTTCCCTCCTTCACGGCGCGCAAAACACCCTTCCACGCCGCAGCCATGGCATCCCTATCCACAAAGCGCACCACAGCCGCGCTCCCGCTCTCCCAGACACCCCGTCCCCACGTCGAAGGCACCTCCATCTCCTTCAACTTCCTTTTGACAAGCTCATCCTCGTCCACCCCGCCTCCGCCGCGCTTCCTCTTCTTGCCTCCCGCACCGCGGAACGACCCGATCGGCACGCCGACTTTAGTCCCTTGAATGACGACCTCCCCTGTGACGCCCAACTTGACCCCTCTCTTCTCCTCATCAAGGAAGGACACACCCTCCACCAAAGCCAGCGGACTTATCCCCTTCTTGAAGAGCGTCCTGAACTCCTCCTCGCTCGCCGCGACAGGCACATTCGCCACGAACAAGCTACGCGCATTCACAGCTGAAACCTCCTCCGCAGCGTCCTGCGGCGCGTCGGGTCGGATGTAGAGGTAACGCCTGCTCTCGTGCTTGAATGCGGCGGTGGCGGGCAAGACGACGGGAAGGACGGCGAGATCGTTTATGCGCTGTGGTGGGCGCGTAATTGAGGGCATTGTGTGTGTATAGGTCTTGTGGTTGGAGTGGAGAGCTGGGAGATCTTCGAGGTGTTGCATTGTGGGAGAAAATTTTAGTGGGTCCGAGAAGCGCGCGAGTCAGGCGGCTGCGCCTAAAGTGGGGGACGAGGCTGAAGGGAAGGCTGCGATACGTGTATCCCAGACATGAAGGAGTAAATGCGCTGAGCACTTGTATTGACATTGATGACCATCCGGTATGAACTATTTACTGCAAGTTGCGTAAGCAGCAAAACACAGAGGAAGCCGCACTTGTTCGATCCATTAAGACACAGTGGACACTGAACTCCTACTCATGCAAAAGTCATGATCTGGAAATGATGCATATGTTTACAGTCCTGCTTTTCAACATGGTCTCTAATTCAGACTAACGAGAGCTTCTCCTACTTCACACCTCAGCGAATGCGCTCTTCTCACTCGCACTCATGCAAACCCCCGCCCTCACATGCTCAACCCTCAGCACGATCCACTTCCCATCAACCACCCTTACCGGCTTCTCAACAACCACCCTCCAAATCCTCCACACAAAGTTCTCCGAAAACAACGACCCATGGTTACGCATCCTCCCAATATCCCACACATAATTGATGACAGTTGCAGGCAAGAGGTCATCATACCGCACCCTCTCCACCCGGTCCCCAACAGCAAGCGCCCCAAGCACGTCCAGGCAAAAGGGTAGAGCCTGCGCTTGCCACTCAGGATAGATGGCGTGCAGATCGCGCTGCCTCACCTGGAACTCGCAGCGCGTCTGGCCTCTCTGCGCGATCTTGATGTAGCTTGGGCGGATCTCTAGTTCGAGGAGGTGAAGGAGTGCAGCGGCTGCGGCGTCGAGGCTTTCAAAGTGCACGTTTGTGATGTGGCTGCGGTAGTGTGTTGACATGGATGAGATCTTCTCGTACCGCCGCGAGAGGGCGTAAGCGGTCTCTCGGGATGTTTCAACGAGTCCTTTCGGTGAGAACATCACGTAGCGAAGAGCGATGGGAATGGCCTCATTGTATATCTGCTTGCTTATGCGTAGAATTTGCAGGTTCTTACGCAGGCCATCTTGGAAGACTTGCTCGTATATCATGTCTCGAAGCTCTAGAGGCACATCATTAGCTCACAAGCAGAAGAAGGAATGGGAGGAAACGCAAGCACTTACCACGAGGCAGCCTCAAGAACGACGAACGCCAGCGCAGCGAGAATCGAGTCGTAGGCATGATGGCGATAGTATTAGCCTTCGTTTGTGATAGTGCTATGGTGTTCTGTTTGGCGATGAAGGAGAGTCTAATGTTCAAGGAGAGCGAAATGAGAAGTTGGGATTAGACGCGACGCAATAGTAGAGGGAGAGAGGCCATGTTGTGATCAACAATCAATGATCGCGTGCGGCCTGTTGCCATGGACGATGATTAGAGCAGGAGTCACTGTATATACCAGTGTCGAAAAGTGACCTTCGAGATTGGAAGTGAATGATCATGACTGCAAGACATGCGCCAGTGGCCGGAGAAAGTGATTTATCTGCATGGACAAGATGATTGTCATCCTGCCTATAAAGTCGCACACATAGTCGACAATCGGCTGCGGGCACAATCGGCAGACTTGCTCGTTCTTCGCATGCATCCAGACCAATGCGCTTGAACTGCTGAAGGCGTTCCAGGATATAACCACATTCCGTCGGCGTCGGCTCATGGTCATCTTTATCCCGTTGCAAAACATCATCGTTCCCATGCTCTTCCCGATCGGTTGCATTTCAGGACCAGGAAGCCATCTCGGCGTGCTCAGGTCTTAAGTCTTGTAGATCGCTCGCTTGAAGCTTACATGGCGCTATGCGACCTATATGGTGCATGTTTGTACTGCACATGATTCCTGGTGAGCGCACAACACCTCGAGGCCCGTCGGGAGGCTAGCCGATATGCTCAGATCAAGTTTCCGTAGTGCATATCATCCGGCAGGATCGCTGGTGTCGTTAGAACGACTATCGATGCCTTTCCAGTGGAGCCGTAAACAGCACAGAAAGACGAAGGACCAGCAGCCATCCACTAAACGGGCATCGTGGATGACGGCCATGGTCTCGAGCGAAGTGATTTACTTGCCGGATCGGGTCAATCGTAGAACGTAACTCAAGGTGTCTTTGATATCCAGAGAGCTTTGAGTATGCCGGACTCGTCAGGAGAACAGCCATGACCGAGCTCCATGGTATCACAGCGACTTCGTGGGCTGTTGCTCTGCATTCTCGTGACTCGTGAGCGGCGCGGCGTGCGTACTCAATGGTCCTGATTGAAGGATGTGGGAGCGAGTTGATATGCTCCAACGTGTAGAAGATCGCAGAAGTGAAGACTCGAATGGGGTGAAGTGCAGGCCCGGGCGGAGCTGGAGAAGATGAGGTGGCAGTACACTTAGTAACTGTACCTAGCCTTCGCGGCGTGTCAACCTTTCGTGTCACCTCGTCTCCCGATGCGTTTGCACAACATCGCCGTCCCCAGCAGCGCTGTGGAAGACATCCCGGAGATAACCGTTGACCACGATGAAGAAATCATCGACGACTTTGCCTCTGCCCCCTAACAGCGCCACCACCATCCTCATCCCCCCCTGGAAACATGCAGACCTAACGTAGCACACCGCTCCCATGGACTCGATCTCGTGTAGCGACACTTGCCTCCAACGTGCGTCTCGAGTATCACGGCGCCACGATGCGTGCTGTGATGACAGGTGTGAGGTTCGCGCACGATGTCGCGCTTTTTGCGGTGGTCGTACGGCGCTGTGGGTGCGGGTCGCACAAGCTGGAGACGAAGTGAAAATTGACGTCTGGCCATCTCGAGATCATCTATGAAGATACATTCGATGATGAACTGCTCTCGCTATTGATAAAGTTATTGATTTGTGCTGACAATGGGAATGATGCCACTTCTATCAAGCAAGGAGTCCGCAGTGGTACAAACCTCACGATGGACTGACTGAGCAGGCGCAACCTGAACAGCCAACAAGAGCGACGCTCAAGTCATGCACGGCTACCTCGACAGCTTCAGTCGCTCATGCCTCGAGACATTGCAGGAAGTTACGACCAGAGAGCTGAAGCAAGACAAATCATTCGAGCCATGGCCCCTCAAACATGTACGCATTCCCACCAGCGCCTCCTGGGCAGCAACACGTCAAGATGCTAACGAGAGGGCAGATCATCTACGTCGCCATCATTGGCAGCGTGATGCTGATGGCGTTTCTGGAGTGGTTCCTCTGGCTCGCGGCGTTTCTGTATTGTCTATGGAAGGTGTACCAGAAGGCGGACAAGTGGAGTATCAAGCTTCTGGCTGTTCTCAATGCTATCTTCTTCATCGGCATGCGGTAGGCATCTCTTATCCATTAATTCCTTGTTGCATTCTAATCAAGCTGGATAGGTTCATGTTTCTACCCATCATGGTGGTCACCCTCCCTCTCCCCGAGCAAGTCACACAGTACTTCCCCACCAACATCGTAGCCTTCCTGCAATGGTTCGCTTTCTGGACGTTCGCGGGCCTGCTCACCATCCCTTGGCTCTTCTGCGTCTACCAGATCGTTACGCACAACATTGGACGTCAAAAGCGGATCAAACACGTTCTGGACGAGTCAACGGCCCCAAAAGTCGTCATCGTCATGCCTTGCTACAAGGAGCTACCTGAGATTCTTCTTCGTACCGTGGACAGCATTGTCGACTGCGATTACCCACCCAGCTGTCTGCATTTGTTTCTCAGCTTTGATGGTGATCAGGAAGATGAGCTTTATTTGAACACCATCGAAAAGTTGGGCATACCCCTCACACTTGACTCTTATCCGAAGAGCATCGATGTCGTCTACCGCAGCACACGAATCACCGTCTCCCGGTTCCCGCATGGTGGCAAGCGCTCCTGCCAGAAACGAACATTCAAGCTCATCGATCGCGTCTACACGGAATACCTCAAGCGCAATGACAATCTCTTCATCCTGTTCATCGACTCGGACTGCATCCTCGACAGAGTATGCATCCAGAACTTCATGTACGAGATGGAGCTCAAGCCCGGCAGCAAGCATAACATGCTCGCCATGACAGGTGTCATTACGAGCACGACGGAGAAGAACAGTCTCATCACCATATTGCAGGACATGGAATACATCCACGGGCAACTATTTGAGCGCTCTGTCGAGAGCGGATGTGGGGCTGTGACGTGCTTGCCTGGTGCGCTTACAATCCTGCGCTTTTCAGCATTCAGGAAGATGAGCAAGTACTACTTTGCAGATAAGGCGGAGCAGTGCGACGACCTCTTCGACTATGGCAAATGTCACTTGGGCGAGGACAGATGGCTCACGCACTTGTTCATGATCGGCGCCAAGGAGCGGTACCAGATTCAGATGAACACGGGCGCGTTCTGCAAGACCGAGGCGGTCCAGAACTTCCCAACGCTCCTCAAGCAGCGGCGCCGCTGGTTTCTGGGTTTCATCACCAACGAGGTCTGCATGCTCACGGACATCCGGCTGTGGAAACGATACACGATACTGTGTCTACTGCGGCTCGCACAGAATACGATCCGCACGACAGCTCTCCTCTTCTTCATCATGCTGCTCAGTCTCATCACTACCTCGCAGAAGATCGATCAGCTCCCCGTAGGCTTCATCGCCATCTCCCTGGGTCTGAACTGGCTACTAATGCTCTACTTCGGAGCCAAGCTGGGCCGCTACAAGATCTGGCTCTACCCACTCATGTTTGTGGTGAACCCCTTCTTCAACTGGATGTACATGGTCTATGGCATCTTCACAGCCGGGCAACGTACATGGGGCGGGCCGCGCGCGGACGCAGGAAAAGCAGACGAGAAGATCACGGCGCAGGAAGCGATTGAGATTGCCGAATGTGAGGGCGATGATCTGAATG
Organism: Scolecobasidium constrictum UM 578; assembly: GCA_000611715.1. Classification (NCBI taxonomy): domain Eukaryota; kingdom Fungi; phylum Ascomycota; class Dothideomycetes; order Venturiales; family Sympoventuriaceae; genus Scolecobasidium; species Scolecobasidium constrictum. The sequence continues at coordinate 3,193 of AZYM01000074.1, read as the reverse complement.
TGGTGCCTGAAAGCTTCAAGCCTGCAGCTGAGATACGACGGCGTCGCAGTGGAGGAAGGGGGAGGAAGCACCAGTCGAAGATTCCCGTGGTGCCTTCGGGAAGGATGGAGGGGCGATTTGCACCTGCGGAGAGGGGTCCGAGTGGCTGGTATAGACAGGTGAATGAAAGTGGTGTCACTGTGGCAGGTGATGTGCGGCGTCCCACAATGCAAGGGAGAGGACGGTACCCTAGCACGTCATCTTCGAACCCATATGCGCGCAGCTCTATCGATTCGCTTGCTACGACAGGCTCGGAGGCGCAGAGTATCTACCTGCCCAGACGCGTGGAGAGTTTCCTGCCCACTGAAGATACAGCGACGTACCACTCCAATCAGCTCACGCAAAAGCCAGCAGGTGGCCAGCACTTCGAGCAGCCACGCCCGATGCTGAGGAGGTATGGCAGAAGGAGGAGCAGGAGCCTGGGTGCTGAATTCGAGAAGGGACGGTATCGGACTGCGGAGTTCGAGGACGAGAGCGAGGCCAGTATCGGGTTTGAGGGGATGTTGGAGCCGAAGGTGCCTGGCTCGGGCAGCGACTCGATAGAGAGTCTGGATCTGCATCCTGGTTACCGACGAGCACGATCGCGCTCACGATCACACGGCCGGCACAGCGATGCTGTGACACCTCAGCTGCAAGTCCCTCGTCCAGCTGTCAGGCTTCCACATCAACCACTCACGCACTCGCCCACACTACCGGAGCTGAATCCGAATGCTCTCCTCACTCCACCACAAGAGCTTCATTTACAGGTCTACACTCCACGTCGCCGCTCAGGCCAGTCGCAGCGCCCACCACGGAGCCCGCTCGCACGCCGCAGCTTCGTGCGGACGTCGGACAGTCTGCCTGATCTCGAGGTGGCCATGGCGCAGCAGCAAGCGGAAGCTGAAGACGCTGCGAGGAGAGCCAGTACTGGTGGAAGGAGCTTGTATGGGATGCCGAATGCGATGATTGGGGTGGAGGGTGCAGGGAGTGAGGGTGATGACGAGGGAGGAGGGCAGAGGAGGCGCAGGAGGTTGAGTAGAGAGAAGTGGCGTTGAAGACTTCTGGTGGGTAGGTCGAGATCGCGAGGCGATGATACGAAAGGGCGATTGGCAGCAGCCGATGCTGGACACATGGATGTATGTACCATACTTTCGAGATTTTGGTCGGAAGATGTCAGAGGTCACATTGCGCAGTTTAGTCATGGCCTAATGCTGTTGCACTTAGTACATCAAATATCTACCTAATCGGTGATAGGCATGTCCATATATTTGAATCGGTCGTATTCATGCCCTAAATTGCCAGATTGGCTCAGTCTTTGTTGACACCAGAGGTAGTTCGCGTAGCGCTGCCCAGCGTTGGTGCGATAGCCTGGCCCGTGGAATTGGCTACGCGTTTGCCTGAGTGTCATACTTTTTGTGACCCAGTGACAGGCAGGTCTCTATATTTGAAATGGTCACGTTCATGTTCAAAACTGCGAGAATGGCGCAGTTGTCCGTGACACATTAGGTACTTCTTTTAGTGCTGCCCAGCGTTAGTGCTCTGGCCTGACCCGTGGTCATCTCTGCGTTTGCCTAAGTGGCATGCTTCTTTGGCTGTACAAACGTGCGTCATTTGATCTGCAACAAGGTGGGAAGATCTGGATTACGAGTGCTTCCCCCGGTCTACACGGACCCCTAGTCTACACGACCACCAAAATTATATAAGGATATAGATATATTTATTAATAACTTTACGTATAGTAAATATAGATAGCTAAAACTTTAGTATTATATTTTTTACGTACCTTATTACCTATATATAAAGTTTTAAGTATTGTTATAGTATTTTAGTGGCCGTATAGTACGACCACGTAATAAGATCCTATAGTATATAGAGGGACTATTATCTTAATTATTATTAATTACTACTATTTCTTAATACTTATTTAAAGCCTTTAAAGGCTACTTCTTAGTATTACGCTTTTTTTAAGTCGCTTTTTAATCCTACGCGAGTTATTATTTAGCTACCTTCTACGCTACCTTCTTAGCCTTCTTAGTAGCCTTTATATCTGCCTTAGCGGCGGTAGCTATTTACTTCTATAGTATAGCGTCTTATTTAAGTACCTTCTTTTAAGCCTTATATTAAGCTATATCTATCTCCTTCTACTTCTTATCTTATTATTTTTAAGCCTTAGCCTCTTATTTTACGAGGTCTTCGGTAGTTACTCTTATAGCTATTTCGGCCTTATACTTCTTACGAAGCTCTATCTACTCTTAATCCTATATATTACGCTATCCGTACTTCTCGATAAAGGTAGTATCTATAATAGGTTTACTCCTAGTACGACGTGACTTCTTAGTAACTATAGTACGCTTATAGTAGTCTCTCTTATATTCTATAATAGAGAGAGCTGTTATATATTTATTAAATAAGTCTAATACTATATAGGCTGCCTTGTTAGTAATACCGGTCCTATATAGCGTAAAGCGCACCTTCTTCCTTATACGTATATATATATATATATAGAGAGTACTAAGGTAGTTAAATATAATATACTAGGACGGCTGTTGGTAGAGGTATATTTAATAACTTCTACTACCCTAACCGGGTTATATAGCTATATACTACTCTTTTCCTACGTACTAAGTATATTCTTATCTATAAATAACTGTAAAAAGGCGGGCTAGAAGATACTAAAGAACTCTTATTTTAAGAAGCGGTAGAGGCCTAATCGGTCGTTAACCTATTAGTTAAGATAGTAAGAATACTTTATAGTAAATAGCCTAAATATACTGATGTCTAGCGGCTATAGTCGATATATTACGTATAGGGGAAATATAGCTAAAATAATACGTTTTTAGTAGTAGATCTTAAAGAACTATAATATAAGGTGCGAGCTATAGCTATTAACGATAAGTAGTCTCTAGTCGTATTATAGGTTATTAAGTTTAGTACGTGACTACTCCTTAAAATTTTCTAACTATTAGGATCCTAATACGTTATTCGTCTAACTAGAAGCTATTACGCTAAAAGATATATTATATTAGGTATAATCTATACCTATAAGCTATATATCTTAAAGCGCGCCGGCTAACGAAGGATAAATAAGTAGTAGACGTCCTTAGGTACCGTCCGTATATATAGTAGCTAAGAGCGTAATCTACTCCCTATTACTATCCTCGTTAATACTAAGTAC
>AZYM01000072.1:0-82027 GCA_000611715.1 Scolecobasidium constrictum UM 578 | reverse complement strand
AAATTTCGGCCGTGCAGACCGGGGGTCCGTGCAGACCGGGGGAGGCACCTCTACTCAGCAACTTACTAGAGGGCCACCTTGAGGTCGAGCGCACAGATGCAGCTTCCGTGCGCCCTTCTGTCATTTTTTTGATCCAATATAGTCGATCTAAAGTTCCCATAGCAGTCTTTGTGAGAATCAATGCTACTCGGATTTCGTGCACCCGATTCCAGCTTTTCCATCAACTTCTATCTCGCGCAATGGGAGCAATGAAGGCCTTAATCTTAGACGCACCGCGTAAGTCAGCGATCGTGGCTCAGATCCCTAAACCTGTGCCACTGCCTGGCGAAGTCCTGATCCGGGTCGCATCGATTGCTCTCAACCCAGTGGACTCTCTGTACGTATTCAATCCGCTCGGATCCAGTGGTCGCACCGTTGGCAGCGACTTTGCGGGAACCGTGGAGGAGTCGAAACACGAAGGACTGAAGGTGGGCAAAAGAGTGGCTGGCTTCTTGCAAGGTGCATGCAGCGCGAATACAAGACCTGGAGCATTCGCCGAATACCTCGTATGCCCTGGAGATCTAGTTTGGGCCATACCCGACTCAGTCAGCTTCGACAAGGCAGCTACGGTCAGTCTGTGCGCTTTGACTGCTGCGCAAGGTCTCTATTACCGGCTCGGACTGCAAACTCCCTTCGCATACTCCGGACAACCTTCTCTGAAAGTTAACCCGGATGTCCCATTTTCGGTGTTCATCTATGGTGCATCGACATCTGTGGGCATGTACGCCGCGCAACTGGTGCAGTGGAGCGCAAGGACGGCAGGTCGGCGGGTGAAGCTCATCGGAGCAGCTAGCAAAGGACGATTCACAATGCTGCAAGCCGAGCCATACAACTATGATGCGCTGGTGGACTATCGCGATGCTGACTGGCCCATTCAAGTACTGGCGATCACTGATGGTGAAGGCGTGGACTATGTCTATGACTGCATTTCTGAGGGCTCGACTGTGAAGGATTCGAGCAAGACGCTGCGTCCAGGCGGTGGTCTCGCCGTTGTGCGGTCGAAGGCCGGTGGTGCTTTCGACTTTGATGGGCTCGCTGTTGAGCCAATCTATGGGGCAGTCTGGGAAGGCCTTGGAGTTGATATTGAGTACCAGAACATGATTGTACCCGCGTCGCAAGAGGCCAGAGACTTCGCAGTCGGGTTTTACAAGTGGCTATCAGAAGACGCGAAACTTGTGGCAAATCCCGTCAGAATCATGCCTGGTGGAATGGATAGAATTGTGCCGGACGCATTTGCTCTCCTCGGATCAGGCTCAATGCAGGATAGGGTACAGGCGAGAGATGAACCATGGATGAAGTCATTGAGTGCTGAGAAGCTGGTGTATAGGATATGCTCCCGATGACAGGTGTATGTCTTTGATCGAAGGTAATGGTGCACAAATGTGAAGCTTTCAAGCCGTGGCAGGACAGTCGCGTTTCGCTCAATCTCGAAGCAGCTAAGGCGTGCACGTGTTGTGGAATATATCAGCAACATTTTAGGCTCATTGTGATGCCAACCGAAAGATTATGCCTGTCTTACCTCCCCAGAATCGTGTGTCTGGAAGAATGATTCTCGTGTCAGAAACACTAGACTTTTTGGAGTTACCTAATGGCTTGCCGAAATCACGTCATTTAGCCGACTCCGATTCCAGGTGATTATTGCGACCTCATTTGAGTTCAGATGTTATGCATTGTATTTATCGAGGGACTTGAGCGACTTGGCGCTGACATGAAAGATGAAGCACGAAACATCCATCCCGACACGGTTCAACAAAGTTCCTCCATTGGATGCTCGTCCAATGGCACGATATCGGAGCTAGAAACCGAGGCTCGCAATGAGCCAACTCCAGCTCAAGCATGGCTTCAGGCTGCGTTGTGTCACTTGATCAACCTCAATAGCTTCGGATACATCTTGTCATTCGGTATTGAAGTCCCAATCGCTATTAATGAAAACGGCACTAACGGTCATCAGGCATTTTCCAGACATACTACCGGAGCGAGCTAGGCTTCAGTCCCAGTCATACCTCATGGATCGGAACGCTACAATTGTTCATGCTGTTCTTCGTAGGCGCATTCTCCGGCCGAGCAGTTGATGCCGGCTACTATCGCTACACGCTAGTACTGGGCCAGATCTGCCAGCTCGTAGGTGTGTTTACCACCTCCGCTTGCTCGAAGTATTACCAGATCCTGCTTGCGCAAGGGATATTGCAAGGTCTTGGAAATGGGCTGCTATTCACGCCGTCTCTCACACTGGTCACATCGTACTTCCCACCAAATCGACGAGCCCTTCCTCTGAGTCTGCTTGCATGCGGAGGCGCCACCGGCGGGGTGGTCTTCCCTGCAATGGCTCAGAATTTGTTGCCGAAGCTCGGATTCGCATGGACGGTGCGCTGCATGGGATTCGTGATGCTAGCCGTGCATGCGATCGCGCTACCATTTTTAAAGCCCAGACCAGTGCGCGAAAGACCCGATTTGCCCTGGCTGGATCCTACAGCAGCGAGAGATGCCCCTTATTTGCTTTTCTGCGTCGGCGTTTTCCTTGCCCTGTGGGGTCTGGTCTTTCCATACTTCTATGCGAGAAGTTATGCGCGAGAACAGCTTGGCATCTCGGACGAAGCGTCATTCAACCTCATCCTTATCATCAACAGCGTCGGGATTCCAGGTCGGGTCGTCCCTAACTACCTCGCTGATCGCTACTTCGGAGCTCTTAACGTCCATATCCCATTCGTCTTGATCACTGGCGCTCTGATCTTGAGCTGGATCGGAGTCCGCTCACCGACAGGCTATTACGTTTGGGTTGCAATCTATGGTTTCTGGGGCGGTGGAGTGCAGTCGCTGTTTCAAGCGGCTGCCGCAAGCTTCAGCAATAATCCTGAGCAGCACGGGATCAGAATTGGCATCGTCTGCACGATCGTGAGCTTCGCTTGCCTGAGCGGCGCGCCAATTGCTGGGAAGCTGCTCGAGGTCATGGATGGTGGTTATTTGGCTGCACAAATTTTCAACGGAATCGTAATGGTGGTCGGCAGTATCTTCCTGCTCGCCGCAAAAATTGTTCAATGAAGGCAAAGGAGACTAGAAGTCTGAATAGCGACAGGAATCCAAACCTCTCGACAGTGAGAACTTTCGACAGTGAGCGAGGCTTCGCATTTGGGTGACCAGGCTGTGACCACTGTTGCCAGTGACGGGCTCCACACATAGTCGATGTCTTGGGAGGAGCAGCAAAAAGATAATGCACCGATCATTTCGAGGATTCGCATGACACCAGGCAAACGCAGAGTTCCAGGTCCGCGGGCCAGGACAAATCTCCGACACTGGGTTGCACTAAGCGGAGTGCCTTTTGGTGTCAACGATGCAGGCCATTTGGCCACTTTGGGAGCACAAATTTGCAAGTAGCAAAAATATGACCTTGGCTTTAAGCTTTCTCGGGCATAGATCAGACGCCATGGACGCTTCTTGATTTGTCGTCCACCCAGCCATGCGTAAGCCTGGAAGTCTTAGTCTATGTCTTTGCTCACATTGGAGAGTGCATACCGACGATATGCCGTTGGATGAGACAAGTGATAGCAAGCGTGAATTTTCTCCATCCAACTGATGTTAGATCAGTTCCTGTCTTGGTGGTCGCCAACTGCAGATGTCTCGGATCGGACACAGAGTTGCAAGTGCGAGATATTCCTATCCATATCAAGCCTGACCAGATTCTGCCTTCGCTCTACTCTTCCTCGATGCAGCCACCTGCGGTTTCTTCTTCAATTGAGGCTCCAAAGCCATGTCGCCTATCTGCTCCAGGAAGCCTTCTACAATCCGCTTATGCTCCTCCCAAGCATTCACCACATCTTTGCGTGCCTTCAGCACAGCGTTCTTATTGCCATCGTCACATGCTTGCCAACACTTTTGCTCGAGCTCTTGAATGTCAATGCCAAATTCCTGCTTCATGACATTCCGGTACTCGGTGTTGATGGTGAAGATGGAGTGGAAGGCGCACTTGGTCAACGCGAAGTCCGTTCTCGCTGGGGGCTCTTCGTCAAGTCGCATTTGCTTCTCCATGGCCTCGATTTCTGAATGTAGCTTCGCTCCACTATTGGGCCAGTTGCGAGATGCTTAATATGAAGTTAGCAGGAGCCGTAGAATGCTTCATCGGATGCACTTACGCCTTTGCATGATCGAGATATTCGACCAAGCCAGTCCACGAATCCTGCTGAACGGCCTGACCAGTTGCAGCATCTTGTTCTCCAAGCGGCGGAGCTCTTTCGCCGCTGCAGGACGCCGCGCGCTTGCAATGATGTACTCGCTGCATATGATGTCAATCTTCAGACAAGATAGACCAACACAGCCAGACAAGAATTCAGCCGTATTCTTGATTCCATCGACACGTTTTCTCGCGCAGCCCGACCTGGCGCATGAATGACTACTCGAAGCCGTCAGAGGGCAGAAGTCGGTGTCCGCGTCGATTGTGATCTCGAGATCGCTTATGTGTCGTAGCTGACTTTCGAGCATGCCAAAGTCGCCTGCTGAGAAGCCGACTTGGAAGCCTCTTGACAAGAACTGGAATTCATTGAGCAAGAGCTGGGCTGTGAAGGTCCTGCCGCCATAGACGATCTGAGCTGCCTCGGCGTACAGCTGACGATTTGCACGCATGATTGCTGGGAAGCATGGTTCAAGATCTTCTCGGAGCGCCGAGTATTCGTATTCTATTGTGGCTTCCCAGGCGCTGAGCTTCTCTTCTCTTTTCGACTTCGAGACGCGGTGCCATATTCCATTCCTCGCATCACGTAGGTGTCTTATCGCTGCAGCTGGACGGACGCGGCGCTTGAGGTCTCGTTTCTTGATCTCGTCGACATCTGGCAGAAGATGACGGAGGATTTGAAGCCTGAGCTCGGTCGGCAGGCCGAGTAGTGAGGCGTCGCGGTGTGATTGTATGTTCTTGAATGGATCGAATCAGCAGTGAAGCCGACTGAAATTGGCTGGACTTTGAGATACCGTTCGTTCACCTGGCGAGAAGCTGTAAAGGTATCTGTCGTAGAAGTCTTCACGATCGTAGGAATCCCGAGGCGTCTCTTCTGAGCTCACGAATGGAGAGCCATCTGCGAAGCCAAAGGCAGCGATCTCGTCATTAAGACTTCTGTAGTGCTTCATTGGTCGCTCAGTCTTTCGTCAGCAGCTCGAGAAGATGGCACTGCCTAGCTCGATAATGCCACGACAAGCTGGGGCAGATCTGGAGATGCGTCGGGTCATGACTCGGGTGAACCGCGCTACCTCGTTAGTGTTGAACGCCTGTTCACGTGTCGCGATCTTCAGCTCCTCGCACATCTCGAGACGAGGACAGCTTCTATCATCATCTCAGTGATCATTGCTGTAACGGCACCTCCAGCTTGTAGTAGCTGATTGTGTTCGATGAATGTCTGTTGTGTCCTCGCACTGTCTCTCTGCGTGCGTCACCATTTGACCGCTTTTCTACAAGCTGGCAACGGACCTCATTGTCCCTCCTCTCCTTCGCATTGTCCTTGTAGGCAATCCAGGATTCAACACAGGGTGTCTACAGTGCCAGGTGCCTACTCTTCTGGTGACTGGGCTAGCAGAACATCGATCTGCGACACTGTCTCATCGACCACTTATCTCTGCCACTCGCACATCTGCTTGAGAGCCTCAAAATGGCTCCCTGTAGTAACATCATCCTCACGCTCACAAGCCAGCCAGCAATCCCTCGCGAACTCCGTCATCTCCCTCGCCCAGTCCCCACGTCGCGATCTTGCATCAAGCAACGAGCCATCCACGGACGTCACACCAATATTCTTCGCAAGCTCCAGCGCCTTCTTGAAGCTCTCTTTCTTGGCCGGATTGCCAACGCGCGATATCTTTGGTTTTTTGCTGGTCATGTCGTCAATGATCTCTTGGACCATTTTCATGTCCTCGTCTGTCACGTCTGGGTGCTCCGCACTGATTTCTGCTTAGCGTAAGTACAGGTCCCGTCAATCAGTTTCACATCATGTGCGCATACCTTCGGAAGCAACACACATGTAGGCCCCCGTGAGCCCCGGAAGCTGTTTGAAGGGAGTCATCAGTGGGATCAGCCTTTCGCAGTATTTCTTGACTTCCTCGGCAACGCTGGAGTCGTAGAAGTCGATCGAAAGTTCCTTCAGGTCGGGATGATCCGAAAGCAGGAAAGCAAGGTTGTTGATACCGTCCACGAGCCCCATGCCGCAGTAAGGGCACTCATTGTCATGATAAGTTTCACCGCAGATACAGATGACGATGCTGCCCCATACAGTGACCTCAATGTAGCGCATGCGTCTTAATGGCAACGATAGATCCTGCATGATGCTCGGTACGTCCAGGTCGTTTGTCATCTGCAGGGCCCGGTAGCCCAAGCTTAAGGTTGTCTGCTCAAGAGACAGCTCGAACCAGCGGTTGTAGACGATGTCAATTGCCTCTTCATAAAGCCGTGAGTTGACTCGTAAGACTGCAATAGTGCAACTCTGGTTGTCTTCTCTCAAATCACCTCGCGCCAGTCTTCCAGAATCCGACGGCACGATATCGATGTTGGGCAGGACATGCTCCAGAATCTCGAGTCGCAGCTCTGTTGGCAGGCCCATCAACGAAGCTTGCGGGTACATGATCGCAGACTGGCGTGCCATTAGTGATGCGTTCAAGCGCAAACGCGAGTGCCGCAATTACCTCTGCTTCATGCTCGATTTTCTGTCGCTTCACTTCTCGATCGTCGTCAATTTGTCGGCCCGCGCCACTGGTCGCCATTGTCGGCGACGTGGTTGCAGAAAGGAAGGGGAATTGTGGAGAATGGAACGTTGAAAGTCACGTTCATCCACAATTGAGGGAAGTCGCGTTCAGCAAGACGCGGTGTCACGTGAATGTTCGAAGCAGAGACCCAAAAGCCGGAACTGCATGGATATTGTCAACACTGCCTTCGATTCATGCACTGAGGACTCCGAGATACTCCAATTCGCAAGAATGCGCAGACTCGCGGGGCCAGATTTGGTATCTGCAGCATCATTTCTGGAACAGTCGCAGAAAGTACTCTCGGCTATCAGTTTCTATCTATTGATTCTTGATACATTTCGATGGAGTACTGGACTTGTAGCCATTTGGAAGCCGATCAACACTTTACCGCCCGATCATACCTCGGCGAGCGTGACCATGCCCACCATGTTCAGATCTGCGAGTCGCGGCTTTTCCGACATGAGCATTTTCAGCTGAGTGCTTCGAGGCTAAAGTCTGTATGCATGCCGGCATCATGTCGGTCGTACTTCAGCTCCAATACTGGTCGTACTAGTATGCTTCAAGTCCCTCAAAGCGATGACAGCTCCCAGAAAAAATAGCATGTTGACAAAGATAGCTAGACTTAACGCTACAAACATGTGCTGCATATCACAAAACACGATTAGCGAGCTTGCCTGCAGTATGCATACTGCTAGACGTCTAGCTTCGATATGAGAATACATAACCCACGTGGTTCCCTTGCAGAATTGGAGATGACAGCTGTCACTCAATCATCGACACCATGTGCACCCTCTTGAACATCCCCAAATGGTACGAAACCGCCAAAGACATCGGTTTCGATGGCAGCACCCTCTATGCGGATCTGAAGAAAGTCGATGGAAATTATGCCTGGTCCAAACTCGACTTCAACGAGCACTTATCATACAGCGACGGACTTCTCTATCGGGGCAAAGGTGGCGGTATAGCTACTCAGAACCAGAGCTTGGAGTGGGAGAAACCGAGCACGCTGGTCGTTGCACTGCCAGAGACCAGTCTGTTCAAGCTGAAGTTCAGGATTGATCTAACATGGATTGTGATGAACAATGATGGGGAGTTCCAAGTACGTACGGAGCTTGCAAGGCGCTTCACTGCCATCGACCGTGGTTATGGCTTGGAGGACTATCATATCCTGACGGCTTGGGTATATGACGAAACGACAGGCAATGTGCGCAAGTCGACGCTTGATTTAGATTACTGCTTGCAGACTTACAGCAGCAATCGTAACTGATGGGAACCTGCACGAGCCCCAAAGGACTTCAAGAGCCGTTATCGCGACGAGCTGACTGTGGTGAGGACCATGTGGAAATGGAGCAAGCAGTATGCCGAAGAAAACAAAGCTATCGATGTGACTGGGAACATACTGCATATTCGGGTGGACGGAGATTTCGGGGCGTTCGACTCAGTGATGAACATCAACGATTTTGTTCGGCGCACAAGAAATGGTCACATCGAGTGGATGCACCCATGAGTCGAGATTTTGATGCATGCAGCCTATGACCAATCACTCACGGTATTGGCAGGCCTTACAAAGCTTCGATGCCAGAATGGTTGGAGATTGTGATCGGAATGTTCAATGCAAAGGCCAAGACACCATCCTCGGCGCTTGAGACTGCTATTGACCTCGCAAAGGACAAGCTCTTCGGTGACATGTCGGAGAGCACCGGCAGTGTCCACAAGGACTGGATGCGCGGCACATATGTAGAGGAAGGCATACTGATTCGACATGGGACGTGATGCGCTCACTGTCCGCTCCTCTGCTACACCAGCCGGAATGTCGTCCCTTTTGTCTCGTCCGCAAAATCACCGAACATGTAGTTTAGATGTACGTGTACCCGACCAAGTCGAATGTATCGTACAGCGCCTCAGTGTCACCGGGCTTTCGCAGCAAAAAGGGCAAGTGAGATCCCCAGAGAATGCACACTTCATCACCAGCCTTCGTCAGTGGCGGAACCATAGCAATGCGGCCAGTCTTCGTCAGAGCCACTCGATTGTGCACCGCCGTCCCTCCCATATTCCTCAAGAACTCTTGCGTATCCTGCAAATTCTGCGGCCACACGTCAAGATCTTTGTCTTCCACGAAGATCGAGATCAGTTTTCTGTCCTCTGGATACTCCTCGATCTCCTGTCGCAGCCACCATCTAAGGGCGCGGTAGCATCGTGCCATCTTGTCGGAATCGTTCGTGCTCTCTCGACTGGGGAACCAGACACAAGTCTTCCAAATCATCTCGATGGTTCGATCATCCTGTGCTAGGTATGGACTGCGCTCTAGAAGCTCATCGAATTCTTTCGTCCATGATCTCCAGCAGTTGAGAGTCTCGATCTCGTTGTCCGCCGGACCGACCCATTTATACGATGACCAGTCAAATGAGCTGACTTCTGCAATTGTGTCTACGAGGTTGCCTTCAACACTGATCGATTGCGCATGCGTACTGTTAATTCGAACTTGCGCTTCAAGGCGCGTGCCTGCTGCAAAGACAGCTTCCGAGTCCATGTAGAGGTGCGCTCGCTGCCGCCGCAGGAGATCTGGCACCCACGTTGGCGCGGGGTATTCGCGCGGGAGCCCACAGCCCGCGAGTGGCAGGATCGAAAGCGGACGCTCGGATTGAAGGACGTAGATTGCAGCTCTTCGGAAAACTTCACCGACGGGTAGTTCATAATCTGGTCTGAGCAGTGCTTCAGACCCGGCATTAGCAAGCAGACCTAGGACGGCATACACCTTGTCATGCGCTCTCGTGGCATGCATGGAGGTCCCAAGGTCGAAGACCTGCGCCGAGCTCAGTTGATGAGATCTCTGCCACTGGGCACGCAAAACGCATAGACGCGTGGCATGACTAAGGCCCGCGTTCACATTGCGCATCAAGAGAACTTCGCCGGGGAACCGAATGGAGAATTCCGCTTCCAGCATGCCCGGACCGAGATTGGACAGCAGGTCGACCAGAGAGCTCCAAGCCATGGAGATGCCCCCGAAGATGCAGTAGACTTGACTTGCTAGAATCACTTCTTGCGCCACCCAAATGCGAGTGAACCACGAATGCGACAGCAGCGTGGCAAGACCGCGCCATACAGATTGATCGCCACGATAGCGGACGTTCGACTCAGTGATCTGGTAAGGCTGGTGGGATCCGCTCGAGATCGACTGGATGAGTGCTTCCACCGCGTCAACATTTTCCAGATCGCCGAGCCAGACCGTGACATGCGAAGCTTGAGAGAAGATTTTGCCCATGAGAGGGATTTGTGATTCCTTGTCTGCGACATCAGTCTGGTCGATGCAGAGTGAGTCAATCCAGAGCAGGTGGCCATTTGTGTTCTGACGTCGGTACTGGAGAAAGTTATGCACCGGACGCATGACACTCATGTCGCACCCATTGGCCATGATGATTTCCCTCTCGCTCTCGTCATCCCAGCGGTATGACAACGCTTCATATTCCGGTAGGCTGTCCAGCTGTACGACCATCATCTCGATTTGAAGCTCTTCAAGGGCATCCTGATCTTGAATCCTGATCAAGCGAATAGAATTTGGAAGCAGGGGATCGTGCTCGAAAGTATTGGGTTCCATGGCACGCGACGCGAAACGCAGCGCGAACGAAGGGTTTTAGTTGCCATGGACCAGAGCTTCCAAAATCGAATAGTCGAAATCTGCCGAATGCTTCGTAAGCGAACCACTCCACACATATCACGTGAGGTTGTGAAGTTCTGGCCAGTGCCCATCTCGAGCCATGGTCAGGTCAATCTCTTTCGCCCGATCAATCACCTTGCTACAAGCATTCATCGCTTCACCATGATCGCCATCCGCAGCAGCAAAGTCGTTTTTGAGAAGATAGAGCATGTACCCAAGCAGAATCATGTCGCCCCTTTCGCAGGCTTTCCAGATTGTGTAATCTGGAGACTCCTTGTTCTCTCCAAGCCAGGTCCGAGAATCTATGACCGAAGTGCGATGCAACTCGAGCAGCTGCGATGCGCGTGATTTGAGCTCCCTTCGGACCGCCGGGTAGGCTGGAAATGGTTCCTTGCGAACCATAGCTTGAAGCATGTTTGTTAGCGGACTGTTGGCCGATGGCAATTGTCCTTTCCGAGTATCGATTGCTGTGGACATCAGTATTTGTGACGCCCCACGTGCACGGTCGACAGACTCACTCTCATGCCAGTGTTGTACCCAAAGTTCAGCGTGCTCGAGTCCACGTAATGAAGCAAAGGCTCTCAGAGCCTGTAGATAAGCAGGCCGAAAGATGCACGCGGTCTCTTCATCCGTCAAGTTACCCCACTTTGGTATCATGTCATCGAGCACATGGAACATGAAATCTCTGAGTAACAAGGTGAAACGAAAACATCGCAAGTTGGGCAACTTCATCAGCATAAGGACAGCGTCGTGGATGGATTCCATGAAGGGACGGTGACAGTCCTTGTCCTCGCACCCAGTGCTTAGGTCAGGGAACTCGCAGTGGTTGGGGGTGTACATATCGAGTTGGACATTCGAGATGTACGAGGAGACCATGCCTTGGGGTATAGGTCGCGTAAGGTCTCCGGCGGGAAATGTCCATCCGCATATATCATCTGTGAATTACGCCATGTCCCAGCTGAAATTGTTGATAGATGAGATGGACGCCTTCATCGTGTAGTTGGCGATTCACTCGCAGGACTGCGGGCCAGCATGACTCAAGATCGAATCGGAACGACTTATAGACTGTGCCCACTTCTTTGGCAAGATCCCAACGCAGTCTATGTGCAGTCCTGTCGCGCCGTCGCCAGAGACGACTCTTGTGTACCTTGAATAAAGCAGTCTGCCCGTCCTTTCCAAAGGGTGCTCGAAATGGGCGCACGTCGAAATGATAGAAGTGACCCTGGAGCTTCTTCCGGTACTGAGCTCGTTCCGCAAGCTCGGCCGGCCGATGACTCTTTTCCTTTGGTCGAAAACTGATTGCATAATGATCGGGCAGGAGATGTCGCAGGATCATTAACCTGATTTCAGTCGGTAGGCCGAGTAGCGTCGCAGCAGGTTTGTCCATCGTTGCGATTCAGTGCCACCGCATGTGGATCGCTGCAGTCAGAGCGAAAGACAAAAAAGTGAGAAGGTGTTGTGGCATGCCTTGAAAGGCGTCGTGAGAAAGGAGTTCCAGCTGATGAGGCACTCTCCAAAATAGTCTGGCATGGCAGCGCTAAGCTGAATCCAGCTAGTCAGCATCCCCATGTCAGCCTTCCTTGTCAAGGAAACTCTGCTCGCTCGTTGCAATGGCAGAGCATGCTTTGGCACCTGCCTGATGATTCTTCTGACACTGGAGATTGAGATACACTACACTCTCCCATGATGGGAGCGTACACTTGCCGGTGTGAGATGGCTGCAATGTGTTGGCACCGGAGAACTGCACACACTTCAGCGAAAGGCACCGCGCCAGCCAACTGCATCTGAATCCCAAATGCAGCCAAGAGAATGTGTCGCATCTTCTGCAGCTCATCAAGGAGCAAGGGAAATTCAGAGCTTATGAGGTCCATCTAAATACGCAAACGCGATGGTAAGTCAACGCACTGGCTCTCGGCACAGCGTCCTATACTCATCCCTCACGTCCACGTAGTCCTCAAGATCAGCAATGCGCCACAATGAATGCCTCAAACTCTCAAGCTTGTAATCAGTTGACGCAGCAACGCGAACACGCTCCTGGCACTGCACATGACCTTGGCGTACCTTCTGTAGCGCTTGATCAAGCGCACGTTGGAGTGAAAAATTTGCGACAATCGGATCGAAAACGTGATCGAAAAGTTCTTGGATGGACGTCGTGATGCCAATGAGACAGGACACTTCGTCTTCGAAGTATTCGAGTTCTCCATCAGGTGGAGTCGTCTCGCCACCTAGAACTCATTAGTCACTCATCGAGTACGTCTTAGAAGATCTACAAGCCGTACGTTCATGCTGCAAGCGCACATCGACACTATCCAGACCTCGCATTGTATGGAATGGCAGGAAGATTTGGCCCTCCCTGTCCCAGTCCTGCTCACTATCCTCAATGCACTCCGGCGGGTAGTCGAGTACAATTTCTAGCCTACGCAGTCCACTTAGAGCCTTCAGAAACATGACCGCTCGCCGAATGCCATCCTTGTAACGCGGCCAGCACGCCTTCAATTCGCAGCTGTGCGGCCAACATTCGTAAGCCTCTTCGTGTTCACAATCGCAGCAAAGACCGGGTCTTCGGATGACCAGTTTGACCTCTTCGATGTGCGCATAGCTCGTGAAGTTGCGCGGTGTATCTCGCGTGGGCGGGAACAGGCTAAGGGAGTACGTCTCGGACATGATCTTGAGCGTGTCGCCTTGGACCTCGATCTCGTGCGGCCGAGTGTAGTTGAGGAAAGGGTATTCAGCTTCGAGACACAGCTGGCCGGAGACGTGAAAGATGGGCGGGACGCGGTCGCTCGGAAGAGTACCTGCGAGTGCATGCTGGAGGATTGTCTGTCGTAGTTCTACGGGCAGGCCCATCAACGACGCAGGTGGATACCGAGAGTGTACATGATTTGATGACTTGCGAATGTAGGCGATGCGTAGATTTCGAGCTGCCGCCTTCTGTGCATTCTGGAAGATAGTGTTGTGGGTGCGATGTGGTCGCTTTCCCTTCCAGAGCTTCAGCACGGCGGGATCAACGCGACCCATGATATTGTCGTGCTGGTGCGATGCACGCAGTGCGGCTGCGGGAGGTCTGGCCACTGAGCATTGATGTTGTTGAAGAGGTTTAGACGCAAATCGTGACTGTTAGACGTTGCTAGAATGTATTGACGGTCCCGCTGGAAATAACGGAAGGTGCGAACGAGCCGTGTACCATGTTTCGCGGACCATACGAGCAGTGGCACTCCCATGAGACTTCGATCTTCTCTGATGCTTGAGAGCGATTTGATTAGTAGCCTTTGGTCTTCACAGCACCTAAGAGCAGCCTCATGCTGTACAAAGTGGCCAGAGTAGAGCAGCTCTGCGCGCCTGCGCGTCGCCATCGCGACAAGATCAATGTATCATGCTCTGCTTGAGGGCACAATTGTGTGTCTGCCTCAACATGGATTCATGCTCCGGTAGTGTCAGAACTTGACGAGCTTTGACAATGTACTTGTCAGTCGTGCCACCAAATATATTGATGCCAGAAATAGACTGGCGATACAGGCGGAACAGACCCATTTTTCGCCAGGCACAAGTGCGTCATTGGATGCATTGATTGGCCCCACCAGGCTGAGCATGGGCGAGCTGGAACGTGTGGGATCTTGCACGCATCTCAGGAGCATAAATACTGTCCGTTGTTCCCGGAAAACACTTTCGCTCAATCTCAGCAGTACTGTACATACAAAATGACGGACAACATCTCCAAAGCAATCTCGAACCTCGTCGATGCCCTCCCCGGGATCAACAAAGACAAAGCCCCACCAGCGAAGGAGCCCAACGCAGAAGAGCTGCAGAAGCTGAGGGATTCATATCAGAACGCAGGCCAGGGCCACGTCTTTGCCTTCTACGATACCCTCGACGCCGCGGGCAAAGCATCGCTGTACGAGCAGGCATCCGAATTCGACCCCGAGCATATCAACACCCTCGCAGCGAAAGCGCTGAACCCGCCTAAACTCGCAGACGAAGATCAGAAGCCCAAGCTCGAACCGCTCCCTTCATCGGCGACAAGCTCGATACTAGATTCAGACGAGAAGGATCTGAGCAAATGGTATGAGGATGGGCTAGATCTCGTGGCAGAGAACAAGGTGGGCGTCGTGCTCATGGCTGGTGGGCAAGGCACACGACTGGGCAGCTCAGCGCCCAAGGGCTGCTACGACATCGGCCTACCGAGCAAGAAGTCCCTGTTCCAATTACAGGCAGAGCGGATATACAAGGTGCAGGAGCTGGCGAGGAAGAAGGCGGGCAAGGGCGAGGGCGAGGTCGTCGTGCCGTGGTACGTCATGACGAGTGGTCCGACACGCAAGCCCACCGAGGACTTCTTCAGGGAGAACAAGTACTTTGGCCTGGAGGAGAAGAACGTCTTCATCTTTGAGCAGGGCGTGCTCCCGTGCATCTCGAATGAGGGCAAGATCCTGCTGGAGAGCAAGAGCAAGGTGGCTGTCGCGCCAGATGGCAACGGAGGTATCTACCAGGGTCTCATCAAGTCCGGTGCCGTGGGCGACATGCGCAAGCGCGGCGTCCAACACATCCACGCATACTGCGTAGACAACTGCCTCGTGCGCGTCGCAGATCCCACCTTCATCGGCTTCAGCGCAAGCAAGAACGTCGACATCGCCACCAAAGTCGTGCGCAAGCGAAACGCAAAGGAGTCGGTGGGCCTGATCCTGCAGAAGAATGGCAAGCCAGATGTGGTGGAGTACTCCGAGATTGACGAGGAGACGGCCGAGGCGAAGGACGGCAGCAACTCTGATCTGCTCAAGTTCCGCGCCGCGAACATCGTGAACCATTACTACTCATTTGCTTTCCTCGAGTCCATCCCCTCGTGGTCGCATAAGCTACCTCATCACGTGGCGAAGAAGAAGATTCCATGCATTGACACGGAGAGCGGCGAGTCTGTCAAGCCGGAGAAGCCCAATGGCATCAAGCTGGAGCAATTTGTGTTTGACTGCTTCCCCTTCTTGGAGATGGACAAGTTTGCGTGTATGGAGGTGAAGCGGGAAGATGAGTTCTCACCACTCAAGAACGCGAGGGGGACTGGTGAGGACGACCCAGACACAAGCAAGAAGCATATCATGAGCCAGGGCAGACGGTGGGCACAAGACGCGGGAGCAGTCGTCGAAGACGAGGGCAACGACGAAGGTGTCGAGGTGTCGCCTCTGATCAGCTATGTGAGTCGTATCCTATTCATGTATGTGAATCTCTGCTAACGAACTATCTAGGGCGGCGAAGGTCTCGACTTCATGAAAGGCAAGACGATCAGGGCACCAGCAGTCATCGAGAAGGAAGACAAGGAGTAGATGACCTGTCTCGACCCTACGCAATACATCTTACGGATTCTGGATCTCAAGCACAGCGAATGGATGATTACATGGACATTGGTATTTGAAGAAAGATGAGCACCATAAATATACGAGGTCATGAAACAGCAGTTTGAGATAGAATATGCTTCAGAAATGAATAAATCAGCCGTGGTAGCATGGCAATATGAGCACATACAAAGCTTCGAGAGCAATAGAAAGTGTGCTCTTCATGCCCTGTTCTTACATGACATCCAGATCTCCCGCGCTTGAGATTCTGGAACTTCATGTACACCGCGGAAAGCGCGCCAAAGAAGTTCTAGAAGATCTACTCGGATCGACTTGAGGAAACTCGACAATGTTACGTAGAAATGTAGAGGCGGTTGTGACGAGGAGAGATATGATGATCATTTCAGTGAAGGTGAATGAATCGTAGTAATTATTGCATCCGAGTGCAAGAGTACTCCCTGCTGGCTCTATCATATCGGCAAGCGATATTCATGCACCGGCAACAAGAGGCACACAGCACATGACCTGTCTCTGCAAGCCGCCCATGCAATATGCATGGCAGATCGCCTGTCGAGAGGCTCCAGCAATGTTCATGCAAGATGCTCGCATCCTTCGTGCAGCACGAATCTGCACGGCACAAAGACGCATGGCTCAAGGTTGCAAAGCGATCTGCTTCTAGCCAAGGTGGATGAAATTAAGACAGCGAGTGTCTCTGGTGGAGCTCCTTCCAGATCCCGCCTGGCGCGGCTGCTTTTTTTTCTCGGTGGACCCTGGACTGTGGTCCCGTCTTTGGCAAGTGGCATCGCTATCTGGACCCCTCCCCGAGCGGGCGGGAAAGATAATAGTTCGCCTCCTGCTTCTTGCCCTGCTTTCTGCTTCCTGCTTTCTCTCTTGCAATATCATCGGTTCTACAATTCGCCTCTCTTTTTCCTTTTCTTGTCGATATCGCCGGTGTGGACGGACGAGAGTTGAGAAGTGAAGGAAGGTCAGGATAGGTCTGGTCAGAAGAAGAAGTCGAAGAAGACGGTTAGGATCTGGTTTAAGGAAAGGTACGATGCTTGGACACCGCTCTCTTCACCCATCGTCGAGTTCTGCAGCGGCGCAACACGCACACTCACCATGACCGGATCTGGGCGTTTGCTGGTGGAGTCTTCTCTTACACAGCACTCCCGCAGGAGGATTCAAACGCGTACCACTTCTGAAAGAACAGGTGCACGCACGAGAATCCTTCTGTCGGGAGTGTGCTGCTGGCACCCGCTCTGGAGGTTGCAACGGCTTGTTTGCAGTCGCAAAGGACCCTGGCAGCTTGGTCGCTTCCGCAACGCTCAACTTTGCACGCACCACACTTTGCCGAAGCTGCACTCCACCTATCACTCGCACACTACGCCGCCACTCCTTCATGGCCTACTTTTTCCCTCCTCAAACGCACTGCGACTTTGACAGTTTCACCTCGGGCAACCGCACATATCGAGTTGAAGTTACTGACAACGGCGTGCCACAGCTCAAGGAAGGAGAGAACAGGATGTCTTCTCTATCGCGCCGCGCATGCTACAAGTGTGGCAACGTCGGCCACTACGCCGAGGTCTGCTCGTCCTCTGAGCGCCTCTGCTACAACTGCAAGCAGCCCGGCCACGAGTCGAACAGCTGCCCGCACCCACGCACCACTGAGAGTACGCACACACCCCGTCGCACATTATCGAAGGATATGGAAGAGGACTAACGTGTTGGACAGCGAAGCAGTGCTACCACTGCCAGGGTCTTGGCCACGTCCAGGCTGACTGCCCAACTCTGCGTCTGAGCGGTGCCACCAGCGGCCGCTGCTACTCTTGCGGCCAACCAGGTCACCTTGCTCGCAACTGCGCGTCTGCCGGCGGTGCTCCACCAGCTGGTGGCTTCCGTGGCGGTCGTGGCGGTTTCCGAGGCGGCTATGGCGGTGGCATGCCCCGCGCTGCAACTTGCTACAAGTGCGGCGGACCAAACCACTACGCACGCGACTGCCAGGCTCAGAGCATGAAGTGCTACGCCTGCGGCAAGCTTGGGCACATCAGCCGGGATTGCACGGCACCAAACGGCGGCCCACTCAACAGCGAGGGCGGCAAGACCTGC
Source organism: Scolecobasidium constrictum UM 578 (assembly GCA_000611715.1). Lineage (NCBI taxonomy): Eukaryota > Fungi > Ascomycota > Dothideomycetes > Venturiales > Sympoventuriaceae > Scolecobasidium > Scolecobasidium constrictum. Next base: position 64,198 of record AZYM01000072.1, on the reverse strand, counting down.
TACCGCTGTGGAGAAGTTGGTCACATCTCGAAGAATTGCACCCAGGCCGAGACGAACGGCGTTGCTGGTGCAGGCACCGAAACCGCTGCCGCTCCAGCTGCTGCACCAGCCGCCGCTGTTGCTTAGACGTGAGTGGTGAGAGATCACAACTTGCGCAAAACACTCGGCAGCTGCGCACGCATACTTTTCTTTCCACCCCATCGATTTCTCCTTGTCTTTGTCGTTGTATGCATTTTCACCACAACATCACGCATCCACCACGATCGCTTTCCAATCCTCGAATTCAAAAATGACGATACGATGCACGACCATTCTACGCGCGCAAGAAGGGTTCTCATACATACCTCACGACCACCAACGACCCGATACCCCACGTTTTTGCATTCTCCTACCTACGACACATTTCAAGATTATCGACCGAATCGATCTTAGTACGATCAGCGAGCGAAGCGAACAGGGCGAGACTCGGGAGTACTTGTGTCTTCTTTCCAGCTAGGGGAGAGAGGACCGGTGTGAACGAGCGATGGACAAAGTTGCCGATATAGCGAGCGGAGAGTAGAAATTGGAGAAGAGACGGAGCGAAGCAGCAGGTTACCTCAGCATAGGCGAGAGAAAGCACGAACTGGAGGCTGGACGGCATTTGATGGAGACGCAAATCATGGACTGGATTGCTGGGTGGGGAAGCTTGTCTGGCAGAGATGCCATTTGAGTTGATCGCCTGCCTGCAATTGCACACCATGTATCATTTGTCGGAAGGTCGGTCAGTAAAGGCAGAGTTAGGACAATTGGCATCTGAACATCATCCCCCAATATCTGTTGTGCTGTTGAGTTGCGCCTGGCGCATTGTGATGAGCTGAAAATGCGTGACATCTAGGACCCCGGAACCCACACTGATTGTCAAGACAGACTAAATGCATCGAAGGCCCTGACAGAACGCGATCAGCGGAAAGGCTCAGCAGAAGCAGGCAATCTGGTCGAACTTCTGGTGGACATCTCACGCGCAATGTTGGGAAGGAGGCATGCTCGCGCCTGCCTGGCATATCGAGGTCGTAGTGTGCGCGACTTCCTTCCTTCTCAGCAACGGGGCAGCAGCACCTTCCCGCCTGACTTCCATCGTCCAGAATCCTCTTCTTCCTTCAACTTCTCTTCTTTTCCTTTCTCTCTTCTCGTGACCGTCGATCATTTCTGCACGCGTCTTTCGTTCAGCATCAACCTACAGCGCTTTATCTTGACACGCCTGTTCTCATTGCACACAACTAGATCTGCCACACTATACACGTCACAATGCCTTCTTCGGTTGCTTCAGACGACCTCAGCGAGGTATGGCCATGATCTGAACGCGTGCCGAACATGCTCGACTAACAGAACTGCAGGATGGACACATCGTCGACATCGACGCCATCCAGGCACATGGTATGGCGTGACCTGTGCCATGAGACGCGCCATTAGTACACAGAGGACTGACAGACGCGTTCAGGCATCGGAGCAGTGGATATCATGAAGCTCAAGAACGCCGGTCACTACACAATCGCGGTATGCGACTTTCCATCATGCTTTGCTTCGGCAGCAGAAGACTGACGAGGCATGTGCTTAGTCTGTTCATCACACGACCAAGAAGAACCTCGAGAAGATCAAGGGCTTCAGTGAAGTCAAGGTCGAGAAGGTCAAAGAGGCTGTCAAGAAATGCATGGTATGTTCAGCCCACAGTAAGAGACACCACAGGATGAACTCACTGACGCGTTGAAAGCCCGGCGGCTCATTCATGACCGCGCATGACCTCGCTCAGATGCGCAAGAAGATCATCAAGGTCTCTTCTGGCAGCAAGTCGTTCGATGCTATGCTCGGAGGCGGCATTCAGAGCCAGAGCATCAGCGAGGTGTATGGCGAGTATCGTGAGTTGATGTCATGGTCATGTTGTCTTTGGAAGCAGAAGCTGACGCGTCTAAGGATCTGGAAAGACGCAGCTTGCACATACAATGTGCATCATGGCTCAGCTGCCCAAAGAAATGGGTGGCGCCGAAGGCAAGACCGCCTACATCGACACCGAAGGCACGTTCCGCCCAGACCGTATCGCACAAATCGCAGAGAAGTACGGTCTCGACGCCGAGACAGCACAGCAGAACATCACGTACGCACGCTCGTACAACAGCGAGCACCAGCTAGAAGTTCTTGAAGAGCTGTCTCGTGAATTCATCAGCGGTGACTACCGACTACTCATCATCGACTCGGTCATTGCCTGTTTCCGCACTGATTATGTGGGGCGTGGCGAGCTGTCTGAGCGTCAGCAGGCATTGGGACAGTACTTGCAGCGGCTCAATCGCATCTCTTGCGAGTACAACATTGCCGTCTTCCTCACCAATCAGGTCCAGAGCGATCCAGGTGCGATGTCGTTCGCTGGCGTGGATGGCAGGAAGCCGGTTGGTGGTCATGTTCTTGCCCATGCGTCGCACACGAGGATCCTGTTGCGCAAGGGTCGTGGAGAGGAGCGTGTCGCGAAGTTGATGGATTCGCCTGGTGAGCCTCGATCTGATTGTTGTTAAGATATGTGCTGACTGCTCGAAGATGTGCCAGAGGGCGAAGCCACCTATATTATCACTAAGGGAGGCATCAGCGATCCTGACAAGGCATGAGGCTGAGTTTCGATATGCCGATATGTGTTCACGAGATGTTGCTATATATCCACGATATGCTTCGCGAGATGTTCGATATCTGGGAGGACATTTGCTGGTTATATGTATTGCTGATCAAATTATGTACTCTCCTTGCTCAGCGTACTCCTATCACAAAGTCATGTAGGCAAATTGAAAGCACCCAACAGTATTTACAGTCCCCTCAGCAGCAAGCATATCTTACACCATGCACTTGATTATCGCAGCAGGCGAGAGCCACGAAGCGCAACAGCTGCGCCAACAGCTGCGATACTGGCGGCAGTCAGGCCGATGGCCTTGTAGCTAACCAGAGTCTCCTCGACAACGCGGCCGATCTTGGTCACAGCACTCTCATCGAGCTTGTCTGCTCCGGTACCAGAGACATTGTAGTCAGCCCAATTGACGTTGCTCAGAATCTAGGTATCAAGATTAGCATCGTCACTCCACTGCAACAGCTGATATAGGCGAACTTACATTCTGATACTCTACAACGGTGCTCCACCAATTCTGCGTGATCTTGCCATTATCTTTGCGCTTGTACCACGATCCACACCGCTCGTCCGCGAAACTCGTGTTCTTCAGCTCGTTCTGGATCTTGGTATTGAACTCGGAGACGACATCTTTCTTGGGTTCGATGACGAGCTGCCCGCCTGCCAGGCGCGCCTCGAGCACCTTGGCCATAAGAGCGTTGATGTAGCGGGATTGCGCCTCGATCATGAGGATGATGGAGTTGTGGCCGAGATTGGTGTTCGGACCGTAGAGCATGCCGAAGTTGGGGAGGTCCTCGACGGTGACGCCGTAGAGAGCTTCGCCGCCAGCCTTCCAGATCTCGCCGATGGAGCGGCCGCCCTTGCCGATGACATTGATGGGGTACATGAACTCCACTGAGCGGAAGCCCGTGGCGAGAATGATAAGGTCGAACTCCTCCTCGTCACCGCCGGCTACGATGCCCTTCTCACTCATGTTGTCGATCTTGCGGGTCTCGAGCTTGACATTGTCGCGCAGGAAGACCGGGAAGTAGTCATCTGTGATCAGGATGCGCTTGCAACCTAGATCGTACTTGGGCTGCAATTGCTCCCACAGGTCCGGACGATTGGGCAGCTGCCTCTTCATCAGCTCGTCGCTGGCTGCACGGAACATCTCAGACGTGGCGGTCTGCCCGCCCTGCACGAAACCGTAGGTCCACTCTCGGAAGTCCATCATGTCCGCTCGCTTGCGTTGGCGGATGTACGGCAGGTACCTGTACATCTTGCGGCGCCATTCTGGGATAGGCGCATCATCACGGGGCACGATCCAATTCGGCGTGCGTTGGTAGATGGTCAAATGACCGACCTCCTTGACGATCTCCGGAATAATCTGTGCGGCCGTAGCACCGCTACCGATGATGGCGACCTTCTTGCCGCGGAGATCGTAAGCCCAGTCCCAGCGGGCGGAGTGCATCTTCTTGCCCTTGAAGTCGTCGATGCCTGGGATGTCGGGGTACTGAGGCAAGTTGAGCTGGCCGACAGCGGACACGAGGAAGTCCGAGGTGATGGTGTATTCCTTGTTGAACTCGGATTCTTTGGTGGACTCGACCTTGACTTTGGTCTCCCATTTCTTGGTGGCATCGTTCCAGGTGGCTGATTCGACAGACGAGTTGAAGCGGATGTACCTGTAGAGTTGGTACTTTTGAGCCACACCCATCAGGTATTCCTGAGCCTGTTAGCTAGTAGCACAGATTAGTGTAAGGCCATGTCGTACGAGAATCTCTTCCTGTCCTGGGTACTCTCGAGTCCAGTCTGGATTCTGCGCGAAAGAGTAGCTGTAAAGGTGCGACCAGACATCACAGCAGCAGCCCTGTCATAGAAATCAGTTCTTAGTCACTTGGACCTATTTCAACGGTCACGTACAGGATACTTGTTGTCTCTCCATGTACCACCAAGACCGCTACTGCGCTCCAAAATGATGAAGTTCGTGGTCTTGTTCTTTTGGATCAGGTCGATGGCAGTGCAGAGGCCTGAGATACCGGCGCCGATGATCACGGTGAAGGCCTGCGTGAAGTCCTTGTTGCCGACAGGCACTTGCGGCCATGGCATATCACCTCCCATGATTGCGGTCAGAGAAGAGGTGGCGCAATATCAAGAGCAAGACTTGGCTGGTCAGCGCAAGATAAATAGACGAAGTCTAAACACGGGAATGACACAGGGATGAATGAATCGGTGTTGATGAATGGTGGTCGAAAGACATCGTGGACCACGACTAAGTTAGAGCAAATCACCCTTGGTGCCTGAAGATCCCCATCCCCGAGGCACTTTGCTCTCCTAATGCTACCAGGTGACTTCATTGTGGCTCGATAGCGCGTTTCCATCCCTATGTGGAGGTCTGGAGTGCAGTGAGGGGAAACGGGCTAACGCTTCGGCTACGTCGCGACCGACTATGTCAGGTATTGGTGCCTCAGGCATTAATGTCAGCCTCCCATCTTTTGCTTGAAGAGGCGTCTGAGCACGCTTTAGGAAACTTGTCGAGTACCAGAATAGAGCTGACATTGGTATCTACCGTTCTTCCATCCTTGTGGGTCAATATGCAGACCAAGGAGCCCTTGCTGTCTCATCCGACTTTCTTGTCGGTTCTTGCAAGGAACAGAAACATCACGTGCTGCTGGCTCTTTGCGGCACTTCAGGAAGACTCTTCATGACCTGCTATTGGATTCAGTGCCTTCCAATGGTCCTCCGACAAAAATCGAACGTGAGAGATGTGGAACGGATCACGCAAAGATACTTTGGCACCGACATGCACGCTCCGATCCCGAGTGGAGATGGCTGGGTCTAGTCCGATTTGGGCAATACTTTGCAGTTGACTTCGTGACGCGCAGCGCCAGAGCTAACTCTCCGATAATAGTTCGTGGCAATGTGAAAGCTGTTGCAGAACCGCAAGACCAGGAATGGTGCTGGGACTTCTCCTTTAGCAGCTCTACTGAGGCCCAGAAGCCGTTTTCAAATTACTTGATGTGCTGACCGCAGCGCAAATGCAGGCCAACGACGCGTCGAAAAAGCGAGCATTGATCGCGTAACAGGCTTTGGGCACGGTTCAAGACGAGCTATACTAAGATCTGTTTCCAGGTGTATGTCATGTCGGCAGAGCAAGATCAAATGCTCGGGCGGTGACCCTTGTGCCAACTGTCAGCGACGCCTACTACACTGTCATTATGCCAAACCTGGTGAACAAGATCATGATGCTGATAGGTGAGTGCTTCCAGGATGCTGGTCTCAAACATCACGTTGACAATTCAATAGGTCAAGCGCTCACACTGTCTTCAGCCAGCCGAATGTAGCGAGCCAACATCGTTTTGTAGCTGGCGTTAAGAGATCAAGACATGGAAGTATTAGAGCATCCAATGGCCAAGACGATGGTCTGTCAACCGCGACCACCCATTTAGTGATGTACGGGTTCTGACTGCTACAAGGGCCGCGTGTCAGTCGTGCACACAGCATCTGGACTATGCCTTTCACGCTACCTTCTAAGACTATTATGAATGCGCAGAATAATCGGCGAAGCTGGAGTACGTAGAAGAGGCTCGAGTCTATATACCATACCGACAATGCTGATGTGTCCCAGTCTGGCTCGCGCCGTCGTCTCCCTGGTCATTCACAGTCCGTTTGTCCCTCATGGTGGTGCAGAGATTACACCTGAACGAGTCTCCGTACACCCTTCCGACATTTGGCATAAACGAAGCATACTCGTTCAGCTGGACTGTTGGCTCCGCAGTTCATGAGATGCCTGACGTAGGCGGTTTGCCTACTGTGGATGATGCTCGTTATCTCTATAGTACGCTTCGCCATCACCTTGGCCAAACGTACCGGCTTCTTGATGACGATGCTTTTCTCAACAGCCTAGAAGAGTTCTACTCAGCAGGTGCATCGAAGGAAGCGGCTGACGTGAACAGATTGTGGTTCATCCAATTTCTACTCGTGATCGCTTTGAGCAGAGCAATCCTGTCACAGTCTCGGATTAGGCGCGAGCCGGCTGGCGCCAAATTCTTTCAGAGAGCCATGTCTCTGATACCGGATCATGGCTCACTTTGGAAAGACAGTGTCATGGCCATAGAGATGCTCGCATTAGTCGGATTATATTTGTATTGCGTAGACCACCGTGAGTCAGGGCACATTTATGTTAGTATCTACAGCTCAGACATAGACAGAGCATTAGCTGATCCGAAACTCAGATCTGTCAAGCTATCCGTATAGCATAGCTGGAAGGCCTGCACACTCAACTCCCCGATGATGAGCTTGGCTCGCAGACTGTGGCACGCTCCCGCAGTTTGTGGTGGACATTGTACATGATGGATCGCCACTTCTCGTGGTCTTTAGGCATTCCCATTGTGATACAGGACGAGAATATTTCGACCGTGCTTGACGAATCTGTTCCACCGCACGGCAAGATTCCGTACTCTCTCTGCAAGTACGCCTGTGGCGACTTTTCACCACGATCATAAGCTGTAGGCTGTCCGAGGCCGTGCTCTAGAATCTGTTCTGACGACCTCTCAGCAGTATATAAAACCGAGAAAACTCACTTGGGCCAATTCCTAAGCACGACCAAGGGGACGCTCCAATCACTGGCCAATCTTGCCCAGGATCTGGAGAAGATCGTCCATGTCAACCCACAGCGAGGCTGTGACATCATGTCCAAAGGAACGCGACATATTGTGTTGCTATACCATATGGTGCGCAATTTCCCAAGTCTGCGCAGTCAGGAGCTAATCACGTTAAGTGTCATCATTGCTACCCGACCGTTACTTCTGTCCGTGCTCATGGAGCTACTCGAGCTCGATCACAAGGTTACCGCTTGGAAAGACCTGTTGGCCATCGCCAGCCCACTGGTCTCGACTGGTGTCAAGTCAGCATCGAAGACTCTTCAGATCTTGTCTGATGAAGACAATCCTGTGGGTGAGTGGAATGGCCGAATGGACCTTGCGTTTATTTTCCATGAAGCTAACTAATTCTCAGAAACGTTTTTGCCTTTCGATCTTGAGTGCTTATGCGCCTCTTCCCTACACCTTTTGATGGCTCGGGTCATCTTCCCTGATATGGCCGAGTCCCAGGATGACGGGCAGCAACTTGCGCAAGATATCTTCCAAGATATGATACACAAAGGTAATCGAGTCGCGGAGATAAGGAAAGCAGAATTCGACTTCTTAGAGCGAGCACTCGATGAATTCGCGTCACGCATACGGGACCGAGAACTTGGCTTGCTCAGCTGGACCGCGGCACTCGATATGCCTTTGCAACTGGACAAAACTGCTTCGACCTCAGACAATGCTACGAACGTTCTCCCAGTCAACATGCCAATGACTCAGGGGAGCACATTCTTCGGCACAATACTGGATCAGCCGCCATCCGGGATGATGGACGGGACGAACGAGCTACCTCAAGTGAACGCGTTTGACTTCTTTGACAACACCGGGATATCGTCTGATGTCTTCTTTAACATCGTTGATCAGATGGGGAACTCCGCTTTCTCGACTACCACCGATGGGTACACTTGACCGTCGTCAAACCATATCGACGACATCATCGCCAATCATTCATACGATCGGACGTATGCATGGAACAAGCCGCAAAAGTTTGACAACTCCTCATGTGCTGCAGTATTGCTGTCCAGCATCATCAGTTTCTCCACGCAAGCGGCGAGGTCACCACTGAGAGGTCCCGGTCCTGCAATGCTGACACTTTTGCGGCCTCGAATCTGGGCCAGATTTCGAAGGATTTTCAGAAGCTGAGCTTCGAAATGGTGATAAAAATGCGTCTCCGTCTCAACAAACGAGAGTCTGAGTGTTCTCAAATGGCATGCCTTTGTCCAGAGGGCACTCAGCTCTTCCAGCACAAAGACGGCGCGCACGATGGAAATGTAGCCGACCAACAAATCTTGGCTCCGTTCGCTTCGTGCTCGAGACAGATCTATTTCTAGATGGCTTAGTCGCTGGAACACCAACGCGCACATCGGCAGGCATGGAAAGAGTTTCTCAGACACAAATGTGGTGTACTGCGGAGAGCCCTGTACTCGCAAGCAACGATCAAGGCGCGTTTGGCTGAGCATGAGTTCTGCTTGAACTTGAAGGCATGTCAAAGCCAATACCTCTAGTGTCAAATGATGCGCCGCTTCCTCTGGATCGATTTCTTTCGCTCCCGGGACAAACAAGGCCTCGAATTCTGCACAGTCAAAGCAGAAGTCGTAGACATGCGCACGGATCTCAAGCGGCAGTGTCAGGAATTGCCTATGCTATTAGCTGTCTCCACATCTCACTCGTCTTCGAAGCAACTCACATGATGAAGCGTTTTTGCTATGTCCTGCATGAGTCAACATGACGCTGCGATCATAAGGCATGTATGGAAGGAAATGCATGTCGTCTGGAGCCGCCACCAATTCCGGCCATGCAACGCTTTCAGTACGCGACACGAGACTGAGGTGGACTCTCCGCAGCCGATCCGATCCCTGTCTTGAGACCCATGTCCCGAACAGTCGGCCGGTACATTCGGGGGCCTGGAAGAAGGGAAGACTACTCGGGAGACCAACGACAGTAGAATCAAGTGAGGCTAGCGCCGTCGATCGCGTTCCCGTCATCCTCCTAATCATGGTGGTGTTGCCGAGAAGTTTCCGGGGCTCCCACGAGCTAGCGCCTGGGAAGTGGTCCTGGTTGTCAGTGGCCAAACCTTATGCGGGGACCCCACGGTAGGGAAGAGACGGAAAGATAACAGGCGTGGGAGTTGTTCCTGCGGGCGAGTCGTATGCGAGATTATATAAAGTGGGTCAGTGCAGCATACTTCTACTTCAACGCCCAAAGTCTTTTCGAAGTTCTTGACACGCAGCGCGGGGCCTCCAAGTTATCACGATCGACTTCGTCTATTCGAATGACCATGAACAGCATGGCAACCGAGAAGAAAGCCATCGACGATTTCGGGCACGTCGAGATGGTGCAGACATTGCCCAGCAAGCAGGAAGGATCTGCTGCCTCCGTGGTTCAAGGAGGCCACGGAGGTCTCCATCGACGCTTGGGCAACCGTCAGGTGAGTCATGAACATTGCGAGCAGCGAGTAGCGACTGATTGAAAGACAGATCCAGCTCATGGCCATCGGAGGGTCAATCGGTACCGCGGTGTTCGTCAGCATTGCTGGCGTTTTAGCTGCTGGTGGGCCCGCCAGTCTCTTGCTTGGCTTTATCATCGCCACTGCTGCGATGGGACTTGTGAACAACTCTATGGCAGAAATGGCAGTCTACATGCCTGTTGAGGGATCATTCGTACGAATAGCAGGTCACTGGGCAGATCCTGCGCTCGAGGCGCTCGCCGGCTGGAACTTCTTCCTGTACGAAGCCATCTTGGCTCCGTTTGAGATCTCAGCTTTGGTATTGGTGCTTTCATTCTGGAGCGACAACATACCTCCTGCTGCGATTGTCGTTGCTTGCATTGTGTTATACGCGTAAGATCCTCGCGCCACATGAAATCGACCACTGCTGATCACTCACGATAGAGCCATCAACTTCCTGGCGGTCCAATACTATGGCGAATCTGAGTTCTGGCTAAGCGACTGGAAAGCTTTTGCTGTTCCTGATCGTGTTCGGCTTCACCATTGTCACAATGTGTGGAGGCAATCCGAAGCATGATGCCTACGGCTTCCGATACTGGAACACTCCGGGCGCATTTGCAAAGTATCTTTCGACCGGATCTCTGGGCCGCTTTGAAGGCTTCTTGGCCTGTCTGTTCAATGGAGTCTTCACGGTCTGTGGACCTGAATATATTTCCATCATGGCAGCTGAAGCAATGCTTCCCCGCAAATACCTGAAACAAGCCTTCAAGACGACATTTTATCGCTTCGTGGTCTTCTTCGTAGGAAGCGCATTGTGCGTTGGCATTGTTGTCGCATACAACGATCCAACACTGGTCAGCATCTACAGTGGTACCGGCGAAGGAGCAGGCACAGGAGCTGCATCACCATACGTCATCGCCATGGGCAATCTGGGCATTGGTGTCCTGCCTCACATTGTCAATGCATTGCTGGTCACATCCATTTTCTCGGCTGGAAACGCATACACGTACTGCGGCTCTCGCTCGCTCCATAGTCTAGCTCTCGACGGGAAGGCGCCATCATTCCTCAGATACACGACAAAGGCCGGTGTCCCGGTCTTCTGCTTGGCCGCCAGTCTGGCATTTTCCTGTCTGGCATTTCTCTGCGTATCAAGCTCATCGGCGAGAGTTCTCAACTGGTTGATCTCGGTGCTAGGCACTTCGCAGATCACCAAGGACATGATCATGTGCATAACCTACCTGAGGTTCTATGCGGCAACACAAGCTCAGAACTTTGACCGATCAAAGCTGCCATACGTGGGCTATTTGCAACCGTATGGAACGTGGGCTGTGCTGGTGTTTTACACCGTGGTCATCTTCATCCGAGGCTGCACTGTTTTCCTGCCTGGATTGTGGGACAATGCCAATTTCTTCACCACCTACACCATGGTCGGCGTCGCGCCAGTCTTCTTCGTGGCCTGGAAATTCTTCTTTTGCACGAAGTGGATCGAATCTGCGGAAGCCGACCTGATCTGGGATGCACCCCTGGTTGATGCATATGAGGCAATGCATATGGAGAGCTCGGTGGGCTTCTGGACAGAAATGATACAGATCTTTGGCTTTCGGCGGAACAAAGCGAATCGAGATGTGATAGAAGCTTGAGGGAGGAAATTGGATGCCTGGAAGAGGCCCCAGGATCTCCATTGACGAGCACCGAGGATGGATATTGGTGGATCGTGTGCTGAAACGCGGCGAACACAATGTTGCTGCAGCTTTTATCTCCATCGACCGCACACTCATTAACAAATCTAGGGACTTGCAATTCCTTACGCTACTTGTTTAACATGATGAATGCCCACAAAACGTTCCAGTAATTTGTGCAAGTCCGATTGGTCACTCTGCTCACCACTACGATGCCAGCCACGTGATAACGCCATTCAGCCCCGGCAATTGAGCTGCCAGTGGACGCTCGTGTCTGACGAACAAGAGATGCCCACCGCTGACAAGCATAACGTGCAATGAACCTCAGAGATTAGTGAATGCTCGATCCCGACGTCAATGTAGCATCACGCTGAAAGTAACACGTACACTGATAACTTGACATATGCAAGCTTGATCTCATTTACATGCTACCAAGATTGAAACAAATCTATAGACAGGGCCTAGATCACATCGAATTCGATTGTGCCAAAATTCTCAAAGGTACATTTCCAATGCCCAGCTTCTGTCATTGGCATTGCTTGCAAACATGATCCAGGCAGAACGACTTGACCGGGGAGCAGCTCAACATCATATTCTGCCAGGCGATTGACTAGCCACGCCACCGCAGACAGAGGATTTCCAAGCACGTTTTTGGTGTTCCCAGTGGTTATCTCTCGATCGTTGAAACGCAATACTCCACGTGTGTCGCTTAGGTTGAGGTCAAATAGCTTTCGTGGTGTTCCACCAAGGATGACAGCACCAGTCGATCCATTGTCGGCAAGCGTGTCTGGTAATTTGATTGCCCAGTCTTTGACTCTTGAATCGATGATCTCGATGGCCGGGAGACAGTAGTCTACGGCATTGATGACATCGGCAACGGTGACGTTCGGGCCTTTCAGCTTGCCCTTGAGCACGAAAGCTGGCTCGAGTTCGACGTATGGCTTGATGAAGCTGTCTAGCCTCAATGTCGTACCTTCGTGCACGAATGTGCTACCCAGCAAAAATCCATAGTCCGGCTGATCAAGGCCAAAGGCGTCTTGCATGACTTTGGCAATGTTTCCTAACTTGTAGCCGATCAGACGATCTCCATGTTGCGAGACAGCAACCTCGACTGTCCGCCGCTGCACCTCAAATGCATCATTGGGGTTCAATTGAGGCCATGTCGTTGTTGGAGGTTCGATTGGCTCCCGTGAAATGCGTGCATTTCTGAGCTTCTCGGCGATGCTGTGAATATCTGAGCTCTGCAAGATGCCTTGACCCATGCCGATGGATTGTCATGATGTTGCTGTGGACCAAGGGACTGATGAGTTTGAGTAGACTTGAGATCACGCCTGAGCAGGGAGATATTGGTGTGGGTGGACATAGATAATGCTTAATATACGAGCTGATGTGCGTTGAGGTTCAGCTTCCCGCTCTGGTCAAGATGACAACCCGTCCTTCCCAACCAGGCTGCAGATATAGACTCCATGAAACCATTATGAGGCTTTCCTGTTGGACTGCACCCGCAAGTTGATGAACCCTGTCGCCGAACATGTGTGAATGAAGAAGCAGAAGCCGAGAGAAAGCGTAGGCACGCTCCGCAATGCCCGATAAAGATGCTCGGACCGTGACCCGATCCCTGCTAGCATGGCCGTGCCGACCCCTGCTAGTCATTTTTACCCTTCTTGGACATTCGCTCCTTCTTCCGCTGCTTCTGTCCTTCTCATGGGTCTTCGATCATACACCGAGATCAGCAGTACGGCAAAATCATATTCCAAGCTCTCGATATGTATCATTCCAAGGACCAAACGCCTGCTGATGAATTGCAACTACTCTCCCACCAACCGCCCTGATCACCATGGCTTCTTTCGCAACCTCTTTGAGCGATTCGAGCTTGTTGATCGAGAAATCATACATCAACGGAGAATGGACCGAATCCTCGTCAGGTAGCACGTTCCAGGTGTCCAATCCTGCCGATGAAGCCTCCTTAGGATGTGCGCCAGAGTCATCTGTGGAGGATCTGCAGAGGGCTATACAAGCGGCATCTGCAGCATTTGGGTCGTGGAGAGCGCTCTCCGGTCGTCAACGGGGTCGCATCCTGGCAAAGGTCTTCAATCTACTTGTCGAGAATAAGGAAGACATCGGCAAAATCATTCTCGCAGAAAACGGGAAGGCGAAGGGTGATGCCGAGGGCGAGGTCCTGTTTGCAGCCAGCTTCTTTGAGTGGTTCAGCGAGGAAGCGTCGTGAACATACGGCGATGTGATTCCACACTCCAATCCATCTATGCGAACCAGAGTGGTGAAAGAGCCGATTGGTGTCTGTGGGCTCATCACACCATGGAACTTCCCACTCGCGATGGGTGCGCGAAAAGTGGCCGCTGCTCTGGCGGCCGGTTGCACAATTGTGCTCAAGTCGGACGGACTGACACCATACTCATCCAACGCGCTCGCATTACTGTGCGAGAGAGCAGGTGTACCCAAAGGAGTCTTCAATGTGGTGACATCACTCAAAGGCACACCAGAGCTGGGTCTCGCACTGTGTCAATCGCCCGAAGTCAAGAAGATTTCGTTTACTGGATCCACGCGGGTCGGCAAACTCTTGATGAGGCAATCGAGCGATACTTTGAAGAAGCTGAGCCTTGGACTTGGTGGCAACGCTCCCTTCATCGTCTTTGATGATGCCGACGTGGAAGTTGCAGTCGCAAGTGCGCTCGTCAGCAAATTCAAGGTCACTGGACAGACTTGCGTTTGCGCGAACCGCATCTATGTACAAGATGGCATATATGACAAATTCGCACACCGCTTTGTGGAGGAAGTACGAAAGTACAAGGTGGGAAATGGTGTCGATGCGTCCGTTACGCATGGTCCACTCACCAACGGCATCGCAAAAACGCAAGAACACATCAAAGATGCTCAAGACAAGGGCGCAAAGGTCTTGCTAGGTGGCAAGGCTTTGTCAAACCTTGGCAAGAACTTTCATGAGCTCACAGTTCTGGGAGATGTGGATGATCAGGTACAACTGAGCAGCGAGGAGACTTTTGGTCCTGTAGCAGCGCTGTTGAGGTTCAAGACCGAGGACGAAGTGATCCAGAAGGCTAACAAGTCTGATGTCGGACTGGCATCATACGTCATGACAAGCGATTTGGCAAGATGCTATAGGGTCTCAGAGAGGCTGGAATTCGGCATGGTAGCCTTTAACACAGGCGTAATCTCAGATGCACCTGCACCGTGAGTTGATTCATGTTCCCGCAACCCAGATTGGCGATGCTAACATACGTCCAGATTTGGCGGCGTCAAGCACTCTGGATTCGGACGAGAAGGTAGCAAGTATGGTCTGGACGACTACATGACAATCAAAATGATTGTGACCGGCGCTATCAACACTGTCTACTAGCTGCGAGTTGGCTCATCATTTTGTGAAGCATGAGTGTGGAGTTTGGGCTTTAGACATGGTAAAGTAGCTTTAGACTGTGAGCAAGAATCAAGACATACAAATCACGAGCGGTTGTTCTCTATGGGCTGGTATTGTCATAGATCTAGTGTAGCCATTGCTCGCGCTTCTAATCCAGCTGACCACCTCTTGGGCGGGTCTGTGCCCTTATCTCATGATCTCGCTGGATTCGTCGGGCTTCCTGGATGTACGATGACCCAGGCATGTCTTGCAAAATGCGTAGCTCTAGTCGATGTAGCTATGCGCTGCTTCGGCCTGCACTTCGCGATGTGTGTCAAATGGTAGCAGCTCTTCGCGAAACGCATTTCGCACGACCACGAGACGGACCGCGTGTGCTCTGTTGGCTGCTGACATGCTCATCTGCAGACACAAGCTAGGAACGCTGTTCCGAGATAAGCATTGTTCTGCACTTGTTGCCACAATGCCGATGCGCGTCAAGTTCGAGACAGGGGTCGGGACTGAAGGTTGTTCCCGTAGACATGCCGAACATGAGGTTCATCGCGATAGCACATGCAGACTCGGTCAATCCCGTTAGTTACCTCATGGACCGAATCTGGATCGACTCCCCACAAAGTATCCCCGCAAATGTGCACGAGGTCGTCTTCGGCTGCAACACGAAAGCCTTGGAGCGATACATACTTAAATCCAAATCGTCGTTGAAGATTCCCCGTTGTGAGCTACACATCAATCAGAGAGACCAGCAAATCTTCGGGCACCAACCCATTGAGCCATTTGATTTTCCAAAACCTGTCAGCACTCCATCATGCCAGGCCTTCTCTTGAACACTCCGCCTCCTGCACCATTTGTCGTCGGCCCTGCGACAAAGAATGTGACAAGACCATCAGAACCACTTGCTCAATATCTGATCGACGATGCAAGGCAGACAAAGCGCGAGGAATTTGAGGCAAGCAAGCACCTCAACTTCCAGCCAGGGACCAAAACCATCAGCATGAAGGAGATTGGCCTTGATGGCCACGGGATCTCGCCGAATGCAGTCTCGGAACCGTTCCCATTATTCACCGAAGTGGCAGTGGAACAAATCAGAGCGGAGGTCTTCAGTGATGAAGTGGTCAAGGATTGTCAGTTCTCGTCTACCTTCAACAAGCAGATCATCAGGGGCATGGGTCCAGCGTAAGTTTCCACGTCGTTCGACACACCGTTTTGCTAATAATGAGTCAGTCGAGCGCCTTTCACATATGCCGCATGGAAGTCCCCCGAGCTTTTGGCCAAGGTCTCCGAAGTGGCAGGAGTGGAGCTCGTGCCTTCCATTGACTTTGAGATTGCAAACATCAACATCTCTGTGAACAAGGACACCCGCAAGAACAGCAGTGATGCATTAGTCAAGCCTGAGGAGCCTCTAGGGGACGGCCTATCATCTGTTGCGTGGCATTATGACAGCTTCCGGTTCGTTTGCGTCGTCATGCTTTCGGACTGCACGAATATGGTTGGAGGTGAAACCGCGCTGCGAACCGCAGGTGGTGAAATTATGAAGGTCAGGGGTCCAGCAATGGTGAGTCCCAGATCTCCGGAGTCATCTGCAGCGCAAGGGAACTGACATGTCTTCAGGGCACAGCAGTCGTCCTTCAAGGTCGATATATCGAGCATCAAGCCCTCAAGGCCCTCGGCGGGAAGGAGCGTATCAGCATGGTGACTTGTTTCCAGCCCAAGTCCCCACTGATGAGAGACGAGACTGTTCTGACAGGCGTCCGAGGCATCAGTCATAGATCGGAGCTTTATACTCAGTACATGGAGTACCGGTTGGAGATCTTAGAAGAGCGCATTCGAGCAAAGTTGAAGGATGAGCGTGCGCGCGAGCAGTTCCGCCAGCCTTTCCAGACGTCGTCGGCTAGGCAATGGTTGATTGAGCAAAAAGAGTTCATCGAAGCGACTCTGTATGAGATCACTGACGAGTGATTGTGCGCAGTCGCATTCAGTCTAGAATCAAACTTGATAGTAACATGCACCGGATGCAGTCCTCTCTTGAGAATTCCTGTGCTCTGCTTTCCAGGCAATCGGCTCCATGAATGCGTTTGGCTTCAGACAATAACCAAACTATGCAACAAGAAGACCAAAGGTCTTGAACATGCCGATGAAAGTGATGAAGCTGCCCGTTAAGTAGCTGAGGGAGATGAAGTTCAGATCTGCGAAGGACCAGCATCGGAGAAAGCTCCGGTCGATCCATTGGGTCTTCTCAACCACGAATCGGCATCGCTGTTCTGCATCGTGTCCAATGAGGATTTGAAAGCGAAGAGGCCTATCACAATTGTCCTGGGAAAACATTTGATCCCCGAAGACGCATCAAGAGTGATTGTGGGAAGGTTTTGGTTGCACCAAAGGTGAGACGAGTCATGCCCAAAAACAAGGTTGTCACACCAAGTTACATCATATCCAGAATGCCTAAGGGTGAGCATGTGCTGGCAGCAGCAGCCTTGCCCAGCAATCTTGAAGCTCTTCATCTTGACTTTCGCAGAAATAACCTGATTATTTTGGAAGTGTCGGGAATCGACCAACATCTATTGATGGGCAATAAGGAAGATTGAACAAAGAGCTTGGAAAATATTCAAGAATTACTTGAATAACAAGAATCGCCGGCGTCCGATCTGGACAACCATATAACCGCAAGCGGTCAACCATTTGCATCCCAACACAACGCAATTTGACCATGGCGAATTCAAAATATGAATATGTGCGCGACTTTGAGACCGACGATGCCTTGCTCAAGAACACATGGATCGTGGTGAGAATAGACGGACGAGGCTTCCATAAGTAAGAGAACCCTTTCTGCGGTTCAAGCGACTCCATCTGACATGGAATCAGACTCTCAAGGAAGTACAACTTTGCAAAGCCAAACGACGCGCGAGCACTACAACTCATGAACGACGCCGCCAAAGCAGTCATGGCCGAGCTCACGGACCTAGTCATGGCCTACGGCGTCAGCGACGAATACAGCTTCATCTTCCACAAGGACAGTTCACTCTTCGGCCGGCGCGCCTCCAAGCTCATCTCCACCATCGTCTCCACCTTCACAGCCTACTACATCGGCTACTGGCTGCAGAGCGACTTCTTCGACCCGCTCACGCCGCCCATGCCCACCTTCGACGGGCGCTGCGTGCTCTACCCCACAGCGGGCAACCTGCGCGACTACGTCTCCTGGCGCCAGGCCGACTGCCACATCAACAACCTGTACAACACCACTTTCTGGAGCCTTATCGCACACAATGGCATGTCCAACACGGAAGCCGAGGCCCGTCTCCAGGGTACCACGGCGGCAGACAAGAACGAACTCCTCTTCCAGAACGGCATTAACTACAACAACGAGCAGGCCATCTACCGCAAGGGCACGGTGCTGTACCGCGACTATGAGCTGGCGACCCCACTGGACGGCTCGAGCGACATCCTCGAAGCCGTCGTCTCAGACACGGAGGACGTCACCGCGCGCGAGGAACTGCTCATCAAGCAGGTCGAGGGCGGGGCGATCTCCGACGGCGCCACGCACGCTGAGCTGAGCAAGACGGCGCGCGAGAGGGAGAGGAAGAGCAAGGCCAAGGCCGGCATCAAGATGGAGCATTGCGATGTGATCAACAATGACTTTTGGCATCGGAGACCGTGGATCCTGTCCGGGAGGGCGGGGAAGCTGAGGAAGCGGCCGGCGTTAGAGAAGATGACGGGGAGTGAGCAGGTCGAGGAGTCGAATCCTGCGCAGACCGCGCCCACGACGAATGGCGGAGGCGGGGAGGACTTTGTGCAAGTGCCGATCAGGTGATGAGAGGATGATGTTGCATAAATTTCGCGCTCCCAGAGAACATTCATAGCAACGAACGAGACGATATCTCAAGAAGCTTACACCTTCCACAAAGGCAAAAGACAGAATCGAAAAATTGCACACCGCACTTCGCATCAATAATCCTTTTCCTTCATTTCATTCTCGCTCCACTTGCTTTCACGCTCAGACTTGCGAGCCCAAAAGCCAGAGCCTCAAATACTACTAAGACGCATTTCCATAAACCCTTGCTTCCTCTCTTCCTTCGCAATCTCTCGTCGGCGGTAAAGCAGAGCAGAGCAGACACACCTCAAGGAAAAAGACGAACGATAACTCAGCTAAGAGGTCGCTCATTCATCCTCCATACCATTCCAAACCTGCTGCCTCTGCTTCCGATTCCTTGCATTCTATCTTCCGCCTGCCTCCATCGATTCATTCAAAGCGGTTCTCCTTCTCTCCTTCCCCTTCGCAGTCGCAATTTTGGTTGGTGATCGATCGATCGAAAGCCTGATGATGAATACTTGCTCGCAGAAAGAAACGCCCAGTACCCGCCCAAGCGCACACAAGCAACGCAGATCGAACCACCAAGTGCCCACCCACACACATCCCTCGAAAGTTCTGAACGCCATGCCATCGATCCCGTGATCCCAAGAAAATAAATGCTCTCGAGTGTTCATCGTTCTGGTGTATTAATAAGAAGTCGCATTCGGCCGAAAAAGCAATTTTGGTGTGATAGCCGTTGTCCGTGTACAAAAAATTGTATGTGAAAGCAACCCGCTCGCAATGCAAAGATATGTAGAAAGCAGAATCAGAAAAAGATCTTTTTGGTGCCCGATTGAAAGAGGTCTTTTGGTATCAAAGAAGGGAAAATTTTCGTTCGTGTTGGTACAGGGCCTTCATCATCACTTGGGTGATCTGCCATCACACGTTAGCTTCACATTCCAGCAATGTCTTTGAGTAAGAGGGCGAAACTCACGTAGGCGAATAGCTCGGGCTAGTAGGACTGTACTTCGGGCTCGTACCCGCCTGCCCACCACTCGTCCCCGGCGACCCATCAGGAGAATACTTCGGGCTCGTAGGCGAGTACTTTGGACTCGTAGGCGAGTAGCTCGCTTGCGGACTAGTGGGCGAATACACAGGACTCGTCGGTGAGCGACGGTCCGAGCCGAATGCCGGAGATGTCGGCGAGTACACTGGCGAGGTGGGGCTGTTGTATGCCGGAGACGTGGGTGAGTATGTCGGAGAGGTGGGTGAGTACCGCGGTGACGTAGCCTTGGGAGATGTGGGCGAGTACTGCGGTGAGGTGGGCGAGTACGTCGGCGAGGTGGGCGAATACCCAGAAGACCCGCCCATTGCTGGCGAAGTAGGCGAGTACTTCGGACTCGTCGGCGAGTAAGCTGGACTGGTAGGCGAGTACGAAGGACTGGTCGGCGAATACGACATAGAGGGACTGGTCGGGGAGTACGTGGGACTCGTGGGCGTGTACGCAGGACTCGTCGGGCTTGTACCAGCGTACGCCGGGCTCGTGAGGTTATACGCCGGCGAGGTGGGTGAGTACCCAGGCGACGTAGGCGAGTACCCAGGACTCGTGGGGCTGGTGCCCTGGAAGCCAGGACTCGTCGCGCCGATCCAGCCAGGACTCGCGCCGCCAAAGTCACCATACGGGCTCGTGCCTCCGCCAAAGGCACCACCGCCGTACTGCGTGAAACCACCAGCTTCAGTACCGCCAGACTGCACAATAGGCGAGAAAGCAGAGTCGTAATTGCCGTAGCCTCCGCCTTCATGAGTTGGTGAGCCCATGTCGTACGGTGTTGCAGCACCTTGATCGACATAGTTCGGACCACTCGCCACACCAGGCATAAGGCCGTAGCGCGCATTGTCCGAATGAGCAGTCTGCAGCATCTGGTCATCGATCTCGACATCGAAGTCGCCCGTGCCCAAAGGTGCGATCTGGCCCAGCATGACGTTCTCGGAGATACCACGGCAGTCGTCGATTTCACCTTGCGCCGCAGCTTCCAGCAAAATCTCGACAGTCTCCTCGAAGGAACAGCGCATGAGTGCACCAGTTTGCTCGCGATTAATGCCGTGACGCGTAATGGCCATGAGGTAGCCCTTGGAGGTCATGACATCGACAAGCATAGCCAGATGTCGGTGGTTGACGTACGAACCATCAAAGGACAAGACCATGTGCAGTTCCTTTGTCAGAGCGGCACGTGCAGCCTCAATGCCAAAGACAGTGAAGATGTCCATGACAGAGTTGCAGTAGGTGCGGTATGGATCGACACCCTCGATCTCCAAGACACGCTTGAGGTTGATACCGCTCGTGCTGAGGAACCACTCAGTGCCATCTGGATCTTCGGTGTTCTTTGCGAGCGAGCCATCCGGCATGGTGACAACGCGCTGCTTCTTGTCGATGAAGACACGATCCACGCCATCAACACCGCGCAGGGACAAGTGCTCCAAGATATGCATCTCGACCTTCTTCAGAACATTCTCGCCTTCGCCTCCAGCCTCGTCATCATCATCACCCTTGCTGTCATCGCCATTGATCATGCGCATGCGGATGACCTTGTGATCGGCGTTGTCATCAGAGAAAATGACTGCCAGATCCGTCGCGAAGGCCTCCTTGATCTTGAGTGCCACATCGGAGACACGCATATCCCTGTCGAGCAGCTTCTTGTCATCGAGGACAATACGCAGCATCCACTTAGATTGTCGCGAGAGGTCCTCGTTCTCGTCAGGCAAGATGAAGTACGACTCCACCAAATCGACATCCTCCTCAATGGTCGTCATCTCAGGGTTTGGATCATAGTGGATCTCAGTCATGGCAGTGACAGACTTGAGAGTCGCGTGCTCAACCATGCTGCGCAGGCGCTTGGCTCCATCCTGGGTCCGTCGGAACTCGGCAGTCTGGTAAACAGTCATCGATGGCGTCTTGAGGTTGGTGGCGATGTTGAGAATTTCCTTGAGACGCGGTACACCGAGCGTGACGTTCTTGGAGGCAACACCAGCGAAATGGAAGGTGTTGAGCGTCATCTGCGTGGCAGGCTCACCGATGGATTGTGCAGCAAGCACACCAACCATGTCACCTGGAGCAACTGCAGCACGAAGGAAGCGGTTTTCAAGCTCGCCCAGAATGCTGGTAAGCGCCAGCTTGGTGAGAGCATGCTTCATGACAAGAGGCTTGAAGGCGAGTGTGGTACGGAGAAGTGCCTTGAACAGCAGGGTAGCCTCCTTCTGGGCCTGAACCGACAACTCGTCTTCGCCACGGATGACCACCAGGTTATCCAAAGTCTGTCGCACCATCGGAATGGCTTCAGACGGGTGCAGATCGCTGCGACCATGAGACTTGATGCCAAACTTGGCCTTGGCCGACTGGATGATACGGTTGATGTTGAGAGGCAGCTGCCTATCCTCTTCGTTATCCGTGCAATCGCCTCGCAAGAACTTGCGTGATTCCAGCAGAGCTTGGTACTCTTCGTCAAAGTAGCGCTGCACATCCACATCGCCCTTGATCTCGCGAGCACACTCGAGCCTCGCCTCTTCAATCTGGAATTTGCCAGTGTCGTCGGTGACATCGACTCGATAGCGTCGCTCGAATTCAGCGTTGGAGCAGGCAATGACATCTACCTTCTGCTTCTCGATGCATGTGCCGTCAAGACCGTCCTCACCATAGATGAACTGGAGAATATCACCCAGCGAGTTCCGAATCGTGCCATCGTACTTGACGGAGCAGTCTTCCAAAGCCTTGACCAGACGACGTTGAATGTAGCCTGTCTCGGCAGTCTTGACAGCGGTATCGATGAGACCTTCACGACCAGACATGGCGTGGAAGAAAAACTCATGCGGAGTCAAACCACGAAGGTATGAGTTCTCCACGAAGCCACGAGACTCTGGCGAGTAGTCATCCTTGGTGAAATGAGGCAGAGTGCGGTACTGGAAACCGAAAGCGATACGCTTGCCTTCGACTGAGGTTTGACCCACGAGCGCAGACATCTGAGCGATATTGATCTTTGAACCCTTGGATCCAGAGTTGGCCATGGCGACAGCGTTGTTGCAGTCCTTCAAATGCTTTGTGGCCACAGTACCGGCGTTATCACGAGCAGTGTTCAGTGCAGCCTGCACCATGTTCTCGAACGTCTCCCGAATATTCATACCGGGGAGAGGGTCGAGATTATCCTTGGTAGCCTTCTCGACGACCTTCTCAACCTCAGCCTTCTGCTCATCGATAGCCTGCTGGATCTTCTCGGCCGTCTCAGGATCAGGAATGGTGTCACCCACGCCAATGCTGAAGCCGTTGTGCAGAA
This sequence comes from Scolecobasidium constrictum UM 578, assembly GCA_000611715.1. Lineage (NCBI taxonomy): Eukaryota > Fungi > Ascomycota > Dothideomycetes > Venturiales > Sympoventuriaceae > Scolecobasidium > Scolecobasidium constrictum. The sequence goes on along the minus strand of AZYM01000072.1, from coordinate 41,316 downwards.
GCCAGTATGCGACAATGCGCTGTGCAGTATTGAAGAACTTGACGGTCGCTTCCCAGCCCTCTTGGTTGTAGATGGTGTGCACACAACCTCCAGCGCTGGCGCCGACGGTTGGCTTGGCGAAAAGACCATAGAGTAGCTCACCTTGGAGGATGAGCAAACTCTCGTCCTTTGGTGGCATGATGTCCTTGTCGCGGGTCAAGTTCAAACTATTAGGCAGAGCCATGCTGATAATCTGCTTGCCGGTCCACATTGCCTTGGGCTTCAGAACAGCAGGTGTGGGGATGGTGCCATCCCAGTCAGGCACCCACATGAGGATATTCTGAACCTGATCCTTGTCCAAAAAGACATCGCGCTTGCAAATCTTCCAGATACCGCAAAGCGTATCCTGCACAATACCCATGAGAGGACGATTGCCCTGAGGCGAGACAATCTGCAGCGGAACCATACAAAGCTCCTTGACCTCAGCGCGCGTCTCTTCGCTCTGAGGAACATGCAAGTTCATTTCGTCACCGTCGAAATCGGCGTTGTAAGGCGACGTGACGGACAGGTTGAGGCGGAAGGTCGAGTAAGGCATGACCTTGACACGGTGACCCATCATGGACTCCTTGTGTAGCGAAGGCTGACGGTTGAAGATAACATAGTCGTTGTCCACAATGTGTCGCTCCACCTTCCAGCCATACTGCAAGCTGATGTCCCCAGGTCGCTTGTTGATCTTGAGGTCGATGCGCTCGCCCGTGTCGCGGACGACATAGCGTGCGCCAGGCCATTCAGAGCCGTTCTTGACTAGCTGATACAGCTTCTGGATGTTGTACGGCGTGACCGTCTCGGGGTAGGTGAGGATTCGCGCAGTCGACTGAGGCACACCGACTTGATCGAGATCGAGATTCGGGTCGCCAGTGATGACAGTACGCGCAGAGAAGTCGACACGCTTACCCATCAGGTTACCTCGCAGACGACCTTCCTTGCCCTTTAGACGCGATCGAATCGTCTTCAGCGGTCGGCCCGACTTCTGCAGTGCTGGCGGCTGGCCTGCAATGTTGTTGTCCATGTACGTCGCCACGTGATACTGCAGCAGCGTCTCAAACTCCTTTGTGACGTGTGCAGGCGAGCCCTCCTCTTGACATCGCTTGACGTTGGCGTTGGCTCGGATGATGTCGCCCAGCTTGTGCGTCAAGTCATCCTCACCACGCATGCCCTGGCCAGTGCCGTCCATAGACACACTAGGTCGCACAGGTGGAGGTGGTACAAGCAAGTTGCTGATGATCATCCACTTGGGATGCGCGAACTCCACATTCAGGCCGAGAGTGCGCCATGTCTGGTTGTCAATCTTGTCGAACTGCTCGTAGACGTGTGCTGGAGTTGCCAGCTCCTTGTCGGGCTCTCTGCTGTCGCCGTCCTCGTCTTTGCTCTTGTGCTTTGTGATGTAGTACAGGGCCAAGCCTTCCTTACGCACCTCTGGCTGGACAGTGCCGCAACCGCCGTGTCCCTCTGGTTCCAGCTTCATCTTCGGCGGCGCGCCAAACTCGTCGTCATTCGGGTCCTTCTTGACATTCGACGTCTCGCAGATCTTCTTGGTCTTGCAGATCTTGTGTATCGCGTCGAATCTCCGCTTGGGATCTGTCTTGCGCAAAGCTTCTCGGAATGCCGGGTTGCTCTGTAGTTGTGGTGTCAGCCATCATTTGTTGCATGTAGAACACTGAGACAGCAGTGTCTAACCTCATCAACAAGCAGCTTGTGACAGCTCTTGCAGAAGCACTCCAGCACCTTTTGTATCCGTCGGATGAAACCTGTATATGCTGTTAGTGTGATGAAGGTAGTAGTTGGAGCAGCGACTAGACTTGCCGACATGGAAGACAGGAGTGGCCAGCTCAATGTGACCAAAGTGGCCGGGACACTCCTTCATGTCTTCGTGGCAGGTGGCGCAGTGAAAGTTGCGATCGATGGACCCCATGCGAGGATCACCAAGGCCATCTGTTCGCGGGTACTGCTTCGCTTCGTCCTGTCATAGCACGTCAGCCTGTATCATCAAATCATAAGTCAAATCACTCGTCTCTGCCTGGTGTTGCGCAGAGACAGAGCGAAGGGGGAAGTCATCACACACCATCGTCTCAGGATAAACAATCTGGCCAATGCTCATCTCCTTGACCTCCTCGGGCGAGAAGAGACCAAACTGAATCTCCTTGATGGTGCGCAGCGGCGCCGACGACACCTCAAACGCGAGGTTCGCCATGATTGCGGTTGCCTGTTATTCTTGTTTTTGCGACTGGTCTGGCACGGGCGGGCGAAGAAAAGATATGGATGATGAAAATCAATGTGAAGACGATCGCGTGCGCGCGTGTCGGCCGTTCGTCAGAAAGGAAGAGAATGTGTAGACGTGCGGTCGGCGTGGAGATGCGCAAAGAAGGCAAGAGTGAAGGTCGTGATGGCCAGCAAAAGCGAAGTCCACTGTCGCTCTCCTGTTTCGTCCGCTTCCTCACACCACACACTCAACTCCACACTCTTTCTTGAATTAAATCAACTGCTACTACTTCTACAGCGAGATGCGCGTCCGTTGGCGATGAGGCCCAGCGGATGCGCGCTCGTCGGCGCGGTCGCCCGATGATTGCGATGAGGCGTCCGTGGCGAAAATCGCAGGCGTGGCTGACCGGTCGCGCGGCGGGCTCAGCGGCGGCGTTGAGGGCGTCCTGCAGGCAGACAGGCACGCGCACGATGGGAGAGTGCCGTTCTCTTACGCGACTGGGGTGTTGCGACGGAGATGGCGATGGCGGAGAGGATGGTGGAGGTGATGAAGGTGAGGAAGACTTTGAGGCGACAGCGCCTCCCTTTGACGCACAAGTGAGAGAGGACGCTAAGCCTGATTCGGACGCCGCGGAATGGGGGAGAGTGCCAAGACATGTCATGCACGTTGCGAGCCGCACCAACTCGCGACTCCAGCCATTGATCGTTGACTGGAGAGTGACACATACGGGAACATGGCACAATGATGTGACCAATCTATTGTATTGTACTGAATTATTCGAGTCATCGCTTGAAGATGAGAAGAGCGGCACTCCACTGCACTCTTCACCTACCTCATAAGCTGCCAGCAAGATGAACTTGTCCCTGGTAGATCCCTTTGTGCTTGCCCAAGACTGTCCAGAGGCCCTCACTGGCAGCCTGCGTATGTGACTCCAACATATGACTCGACTGTACATGCTAATTGACACGTGACGGCAGGCAACGGACACTCGACATGCATCCGCTTCAGCCACCGCGGCGACTACCTCGCATCCGGGCGCCTCGACGGCGGCATCGCCATCTTCGACCTCGAGACCAACGGCATCGCCCGCAAGCTCAAGGGCCACACCTCCCAGGTGCAGTCGCTCAGCTGGTCCTACGACGACCGCTACCTGCTCAGCGCGTCGCAGGACTGGAAGGCCATCCTGTGGGACCTGAGCGATGGCTCGCGCAAGCACACCGTGCGCTTCGAGGCGCCCATCTTCATCGCTGAACTGCACCCTGCACGTGCCGATCTCTTCGTCGTCGCGCTCTTCGAGGAGCAGCCCATGCTCGTCGATATCTCAGGCACGATCCCGCAGAAGCGCATCCTCCCCTCTGCACCGCTGCGGTCACGCGAAGAGCGCGAAAACGCTTCCGAAAAGCAAGCGCAACAAGATGCAAAGCAGACCACCACGGTCGCCTGCTTCAACCCGGCCGGCACGCACATCATCGCCGGCACGAACAAGGGCTGGCTCAACATCATCGACACGGCCACCTGCGCCACGGTCCACTCCCTCCGCCTCACGAACAACATCGTCATCCTCGTGCGCCTCTCGCAGTCCGGCATGGACATGGTCGTCAACTCCTCCGACCGCATCATCCGCACCTTCAAGCTGCCCGACTTTGCGGACCCAAACACAAACTGGGAGAATATGAAGTTGGAAGTCGAGCACAAGTATCAAGATTTGGTCAATAGACTGAGCTGGAATTATGTCTCACTCTCGAGCGGAGGTGCGGACTATGTGACGGCATCTACATATATGAATCACGATATATACGTGTGGGAGCGCACAGACGGTTCGCTGGTCAAGATCCTCGATGGGCCCAAGGAAGAACTCAGTGCCGTGGAGTGGCACCCGCACCGCCCCTTCGTTGCCGCAGTCGGTCTTGACACAGGTCGTGTATACCTATGGAGCATAGTAGCCCCGCAGAAATGGTCTGCATTAGCACCAGACTTCGTCGAGGTCGAGGAGAATGTGGAATATGTGGAGAAGGAGGACGAGTTCGACATACAACCTTCAGACGAGCTGCACAAGCGGAGGCTGGAGCAGGAAGATGAGGATGTGGATGTGCTTACTGTAGAGCCTGTCAAAGGTGCAGACTGGTTTGAACCGGGCGCATTTAGGATGCCCGTGCTTATGGACGTGGAGAATAGTGATGACGAGGAGGAGATAGTGGCCATCGGCGCTGGACAATTCCGGAGGAAGGGTGGTGCGCAGGACTGGAGTGCTGATGTGGTGCCGGATAGCAATATTGCTGTACCGGTCGCTGGAGCTGAGAACGGATCGACGGGCAGCAAGAGGAGGAGGTGATTTTCCACAAGAGCAGGATCTTGGTCCATATTTGTCGACACACCTCGATATTTCCAGAAGCGACGGCGTTAAAGCGTCGAGAGGTGCTGGCGCAGGCAGGTCTCGAGAATCTCAAGATGCATTGATAGGTACACGCGAGGATGCTGACGAATCCTGTATGCAACTGCAGTATAGGGTCGAGATCCAATCGATAATTCAGCCAATTCTTAGACTTGCAGAAGCTAAGGGCAGCGTGCCTGTCGCAGCTCATTCGCACCAGTGTAAAGTCCTGTGCTGGGTCGAACATCTGGATGTTGTGATAGCGCACTCTCGCAGGATTCCGCCGTGCAGCCATCGCCCTGCGCAAGCCCTTGATGCGTTGTCCAGACGCGTCCAGTCGCAGCCGCCGATGTCTTGGCTGCATAACATCGGCGGCTAATGACTTTCACCAGCTCTTGAGTTTAAGAAGACCGCAAGTTCCAACCACCCGCTTCTACTCGATTTGCTAGTTCTCACCGAGTTGAACAAGAGTCAAGACCACCATGGACAATCTCATATCCTCTCAACGCAGCTCTAGCAGCCGTACCAGGATCAATCAGTATTTCCGGATCACCAAGGCCCGGCCAGCCTCGCAAGCATCGTCGCAAAAACTAGAGCCAGAAACAACTTCCAATGATTACCTTATGCAGCTACCTCTCGAGCTCCGCCAGATGATCATTGACTACGCTTTACCGGAGAGATTGCTCGTGGGCAACCTACCACCTCTGCTTCGAGTCCACACGAGCCTTACTCAAGACTGTCGAGTCGTGCTCTATCGTAATCGACGCTTTGACGTTGATCTCGAGGGCAACGAACTGAAGATCTTGAACGAGGTTTATCCGTTAGACACACTGTTTCCTTTCATGGCCAATCGTCCGAGTTCCAAACTAACGTACGGCGGCATCACACATGCTGTTCTGAACGTCAGACATCCCGCCAGGAGCTGTAGCTGTGATAGAATTATGGCAGAGTGGCCTAATAATTGCATGTTACAGGCTTGCTGGAGACGTTACAAGGACGGCCTATGGCGAGCAGCATTTTTTATGGCTTCGCTACCCGAGCTTAGCAAACTGCACATCGACTTGGAGCTGCCGCGAGAATTCGGTGAAGCGAGGCTTCTCCGTGGTGACAATGAACTCATGACCATTTTCGATGCGTTCATCACGATTCACAGGTTGAGTACCGCCAGGATACTTTTCAACGGCACTGGTAGGCGTTTCGTTCTGAATTTCTCAAGTTCCATGTCCTTTAGCTGACAGCTCGGCAGACGTTGAACTCTTCTCTCAAATTGCTTCTCATGTACAGGAAGCATCCAACAACGCGATACTCAGAATGCAAAATAATGCCTCTCCTGATATTTCCTTCGACCCTTTTAGAGCCTACTCTAGCTTGCAGAGGGCTTTCAATAAAGCTGTCGACGCGAACAAAACCGGAACTCAAGGCGTGGACGAGCAATGCGTCGAACCTGAGGACACCAACTACACACAAGGAACTCTAGATGAGGAGATTGAGAGGCTGCGACATCAGCTATGGCAGGTAGCCCAGTCCGGAGATGTAGATAGAGTCAGGCAGGAGTATCAGAGGCTGTGTCGCCAACCGCTAAAATTGTTTGATGGTGAGTTCAGTGAATAGCAATCTGAACATCTGTGTGGAGCACATCGAACAAGATCAGAAGCACAACTTCATCTTCGGGTCACGTGAAGGGTACATTTGATTATGAGTCTAGATATAGGGCAATTCCCCTGACTGTCCATGATGTACAGCGACTTGACCTTCTCCACAATTTCCTACAATCTGAGTCTCGTGGAACTCAGTATCTGCTCGCTGTGACCGATGAAACGCGGCGTCGAAGTGAGATATTTTGTGCAGATGCTAAGACCATGTTGCGCAGCAGATCTGTCTCTTCAGCTCCCAGCCCTATATACAGCACAAATCGTCTTGCGTCATTCCATGGCGTTTCCCTGAACAACGTGGTAGATCTGCATGAATCGAGAGCTTAAATTTGCTGGTTGGCAAGCAGGAACGCGCAGTGAAGTCTAGCGAAGTGAATGGTGGTCGACCACTGAAGTTCTCGCTTGGTGCCCAAGGGTCTCACTGGGGGAACCGAGAGAGCTCAATCCAGCAGCGGAGACACGTTGCACGGCGACGGTGCAGGATGTTTTCGAGCAGTGGGTAGAGTCGCCTTTGAGCAATGTCAAGGGATCATCAAGCAGGATGTGTCGCCTTGATGTATCCGTTTGCCACACTTTCCACGGCGAACTCAGGCGTACAAGCGCGCATGCTTCGGATTCAGCACCGTCTGGCTCGAGAAGCAGCAGTGGCCAACACCACTTTCTGCATCAACATCTCCAACCACGCCCCACTTCAGCTTCTTCAAAGACGCATCGCCTCTTTCAAGCTCTTCTTTCGGCAAATGACAGGCCGCCGCAATCGCCAGACTATTGCTCGATGCCACCGGCATGCTCGCATCGTACTTCCTCGCACCCAACACAACCAAGCTCAAGACCATGATGACCGCCACAATGAGGACGAAGATCATCGGCGCCGGTGAGAAGCCACACGTCAGCATGTTGGGGTTGACGTCGTCGAAGCTATTTTGCTTTGCCTTTTGGTACGGATTTGCTCCCAGCTGCCAGGGCAGACTATCATCCCAGAGGAATGTCTCGATGCTGACGAGGAAAATGGACTGCGAGACCAGCCAGTGGAGGATACCCGATGCGATCATGAGCGGTATAGCCGCGCGATATGGTAGCTGCAAGAAATACGAGCTTCGCTGTTCCCCAAGTGGAGTATCTGAAACTCGAAGACCCTTGCGTCCGCGCATGTACTGCTGCCACTCCACGCCGAGGAAATAGGCCGTGAGAATGCCGTTGTACACGAAGTAGATCATTGAAAGGATAAGCTGGGGCACGTTCGCAATAAACGCCGCCCAAACCAGTCCTTTGGCGCCAGAGTCTGGCATGTCACTGAAGGTGATGATACTGGCTGGATTGACAGTGCCGAACCCCATCTCCCACAGCGATCCAAAGTCGATTGATCTTCCCTGCTCGCGGATGAAAGTGAGACCCCAGCCAAAGAGGAATGAGATCACAGCTATCGCAATTACGAGCAGGAGGACAATCAAGATCTGCCGAAGCTTGCCAGATCCTACGTGCCATCGAAGCTTCTCATCTTTGTACGCTCTCGGCCGTTCGCTGATTTTTCCCAGCCACACGGTCTCGTGAGTAGCCTCCTTTCTCGTAACCAGACACATGTTTTTGGTGGTCGGATCTGGCCTGTCGAGAAATGTCGCAATCGCATCTCCAAGCGTCAACAAGGGTACGCCTCGCATCCACCTCGTGGCCAGAAACATGATGATTGCCTTGGCAAGATTGAGAAACAGTACCACACTCATCAAATGGATGCTTGCCTGCAATTTGCACTGCTGCGGCACATCCTCGCTCAGACAGCTCTTCACTGCATAGTCGTTCACCATCGGTCGCCAGTTGGTGACATTTGCCTGGACTAGCGCATCATACTGAGAATCGCACGTCCTTGTATCCGTGGGGCTATATCTCGGGAGCTGCGGATCATAGGACCTCACCGATTGTCCACAGTAATTGAGGCCCCGCTGATCGCAAACCCATGCGAAACGGTCGCCTTCGCAGAATTGGCTGCCCGTCCAACTGGCGGCACGATCAAATACAGCTGGCGAGGTGACATTGGTGTTGTTCGTTTCATTGTTCGGTATGTCCAATATCAAGAACAAGCCACCCCTTGATGTGATGAAGTTCTGCGAGTATGAGTCCATGCATTCGCGAGTCGTCAATTCAGAGAATGCGCCGTTCCCGAGGCGATGCCGGAGGTAGTCATCGCTGCCATTCACAAGACGTGGGTAATGGCCATTCGTCGGAGTGTATACATCTGGAAGGCCTGATCTGTTGGTGAAGGGAATGTCCACTGTGTCGTTGTGCAACGCGTAGTCGAAGGCATTGATCGCATTCGCATGTGGATCGGAGTTCGCCTTTGCGGCGTCGATGAATGCCTCGTTGACTGAGACAATCGGAAAGGCGTACGTAGCGGTCGAAGAAAAGACGGCGGAGTTGTAGAACAGGTGCAAAGGCAATGAGGAGAACATGAGCAAGTACCACAGCAGAACCCTCCTGCGGTCCAACAAGCATATATTCAACATGCTTGGTACGCCAATGTCTGCCCATCTACTACGCCTCCTACCCTCGTGCGCTGCATCCACTTCTTCCCGCGTTGGAGCGCAGAGCACCTGCTGAACATAGTTGCTACTGCTCAATATGATGGTGCTCATGGCGTTTATGAAGACATGTATTCCGGTGTTCAAGCTCTTGGTCCTGTCGCAGTCTCCATGGAACAGTGTCAATCGACCAGAGGAGTCAACGCCATACTTTGCGACCACGACGATGGTCAGAAGCAGATTGATCCAGAACGACACCATGCATGACAGTATACATCCATAGACTGCAAAGCGCCATCCCGTCGGGACAGTGAAAGGTCCCCACTTATGAACTTTGTGCGGTATGTTCTGTGCATTGCTGGTTGGCGAGTGTATGAGCGACGCATACGACGTCGTGCGCGACCTGTGGGAATTGTAGGTCTCGGAGCGCAGGGAGGGAATCGAGGGGAAGCTGAGGAGTCGATATATGCCCGCGTCTTTCGATTCGTGGTTGCGCTCGAACTGCTCACTGTCGATGTTGTCATCTTGGTCGCCCTCGACGCGACCATACTGCTGCTTCATCGCGACTTGTGTTCAGGGACAGCATCGAGGAGACGACGCGAACGCTCAAATGGAGATAGCGACTGAGTGGACGAAAATGAAGAGGATGAGAAAGAAGGAATGACATAGGCCCGGCAGTGTTTCGAAAAACCCTAGCTCTTCACATTGTGGCTTTACGTCCCTGCGAGAGTAAGATCTGCCATACCCATGGGCCTCATCCACATGGTGATCAGGCATTGCCCTCTTGTCGTTAGGCTATCCATCCCTTTACGTACCACGGCACGAGGCAGTGCTGAGATGCATTATGCATATCAAGCATTTCGATCTGCGTTCGAAGAGTCCAAATCCATTCGTAAGAGCCAACTTGCTGGTTGTTCCGGCTGCTGTACTCTGGCATGGAACATTTGACATGGATGAGGCGACTGCTAAAAATAGCAACTCTTTTTGAGTCGCAAAAGCTCCGATCAGGGCAAGCAAATCATAATGCACTTCAGGCACCTCTGTTGTATGGCCATGCAGATGGATGAAACAGATCTGGTCAATCTTGAGATTGTCAGGAGGAGCTGGCGCTGAGATGAACGATTCCAGGTGAGATGCCAGGGGTCTTGATTTTGTCACCATCCCTTATCGGATCCCGTCAGCCTCATGGTACTGACATTTGGACCTCGAGTCTCCAATCCATCTCAGCGACGAAGACGAGAATTTCCTTTCAAATCCACTCGAGGTCACAGCCAGCTTTGAATGCATGACAGTGTAAAGATGGCGATTGAAGAAGTCTATCACGAAAGAGCTGATGATGCTAATATTATGCTTGACCTGAAGGACGTTCTGAAGCCCTCAAGGACTATCGGGAGTACTGCAGACGACTATACACGAGTTCTGATCGCCTTAAATCTTGCTGTAGTCATTTCGTGTCCAGCCGCCAAGATATATGCACAAACTCTCGAGTATTTACTATCCCCAAGCATGTGCAGGCAATTCGAGGCGAAGCGAGCCGAGATGACGTTGTCCATGTTCGTATCATGCAGGTACCCCAGACTCTTCGCCCCGGGCCACAACCTCGATTCGTACAACACGATTTCAAGATCGCGAACCCACTCCATACCATAACGAATTGCGCATCTAGAGAATCACCTTGGAAATGGACCTCCCAGACGAACTTCGCGCCTCCATCCTCGCCTCCGGTGGGAACGCGCCACTCCTCCACCACATTAACGCCGACTCCTCCTGGCTCTTTCAGATCCCCTACCCAGCGGGCCAATCTGGCAGCAATGGCCGCAAATACTTCAACATAGTCCTCGATCCCTGGCTCTCCGGTCCTCAGAGCGACGTCGCTAGCTGGTTTAGCAAGCAATGGCATGCCATCCCACCGGCCTATCCTAGCATCAAGCACGTCAATGAGCTGTGTCGGCGTGTTGAAGCGATTGTGGAATCTGATGTGGGCGAGAAGGTCGATTCGAAATTCATAGATGCCGTGGCAATCAGTCACGAGTTCACGGACCACTGTCATCGACAGACGATGGAGGAGCTGGACCCGAAGACACCCATCTTTGCAAATGATGTTTGTGGACCTCCCACATAGCTGGGAAAGGGAGAAAGCGCATGCTGACACCTCGAACAGAAAGCGATCGAGCTGATCAAAAGCTGGAAACACTTTGACACATCCTCGATTTACGAGATCCCGAGTTTTGCACCAGACTGGCTGTCCTTGAGCAAGTCACCTCTGCCTCAGCACGTGTCTCTATCTCGACTGCAAAATGGAGGCGACTTCCTGTACTACCACTCCGCCATTGTGATCTCTTTCACCTCGCCGTCCGATGCAAATCAGGGCCAATCCCTGATATACACGCCACACGGCCTACCTTCCTCAGAAAAGAACCCGTTTGCAAGCTGCATGCCACCGCTCCAGGCGCTGGCACTACTGCACGGACTGCATGATGTACAGATCCCGTGGACCGGGCCTTTCAGCAGCGGCTTGCAGCAGCTGAACCTAGGCGCGCATAACGCTCTGAAGCTGCAAAGACAGATCAGTGCAAAGTATTGGTTGAGCACGCATGATGAAGTCAAGAAAGGTGGTGGACTGGTCGGCTTGATCTTGCGGAGGAAAGTGTTGACTTTGGAGGAAGCACTCGATCGTGAGAAGCAAAAGGAGGGTACAAGTGACGATGTCAAGGTGGTAGACCTAGAGAACGGCAAAGGCATGGTGCTGTCGTGATCATAAGAGATGGGACACTTCCGAAAGAATTGCTGGATTTCCAACTGCCCTATTCCCACATACAAGTCGTACACCGTACTGCAAACGCATTAACTCAGACGAATGAAATTAGTTCCCGGCCACCAGCGCCTGTCTCCAAGCTCGAATGCCAAAAATGGGAAACGTGAGTAGAGTAATCGTGTATACACATGCAGTCAGGCCAGATCATTTCACAGACTGTAGTCGAGCGTGTAAGGATGGAAGCCCTTGGACAAGTGACTGCTGGCTTTCCGTCCTTTACCACCCCTGCAACCTCTCATGCGACGCTTCTTGCTTTCTCCCCATCTGCGTGCGCCAGATCAGCAGGTCATCGTGTCGAACGTCTAATTCTTTGGTGGGTACTTCTTGTAGAGGAATCTGGTCAATTGTTAGCGCCGAGCTTGTCAGAAAGGTGTGATATAGCAAGGACATACCCCGTCAAGAAGTAGTCGGCTGTCGCAAACAGACCCACAACACCACCCCAGATACCAGCCGTCTTCCAAGACAACTCGCCCTGGGCATACTTCCTGTACGCACCAACACCGAGCACGGTACCCAGCACACCGACGAGCACGGCATTACCAAAGAAGACCGGGTTCGCCTTGACCTCGTTCTTGCCCTTGCCGAGCTTGCTGGCGGCCTTGGACTTGGCCTTCTCCGCCTCCTGCTTCGCGCGGATCTTGGCGTCTTCGGCTTCGCGCTCGATGCGGGCGGCTTGCGTGTCCGTCTTGATGGATTGCGATTCGAAGTCGGAGGGCACCGACGAGACGTGTGGGGAGTCGACGTCGACGAGGGAGGAAGTGGAGGCGGCTTCGGAGTGCTCTACTTCGGGTACTGGAGGTGCGCGGCTGTTGGAGATGTGTCAGGAGATGATGTGCATGAATTTGGGCATGGTGGAGAGATGCAGAATGCGCATGTTGATTCTTCACGGTGGTGGAATGTTTGGTCACTTACGCCTATGGTCATGTTAGTCAACTGTATATGTTATTTGGAGAGTCTCATAGTCAGTAGCATACCTCCTCAGCAGTTTGATGCGCGTTCTTTGCTGCTACGTCTGCGTACGACATGTTGATGGTGTTTTGCTATCTCCGATGCGATCTGCTTGATCTGGTGATAAGGGAGCTCGCAGCTATCTGTTCCTCTACAGAGAAGCAGAACGCGGGCGCAGTGATGAAGAAATGATGTAGATCGGACAAGCAGGAGGCAGCAGACGTGTATGGATATGTATTTGAATGTGTCGTGTGGACTAGCAGAGATGAGACAGCTGGAGAGGGTCGCACATGCCTTGACTGGGATTGCCGCGACGAGAGCTTGGGAAGGAGCGCCTCACAAATACGTCACTGTGGCTGCCCGCAGAACTTGCTCGATGCCAATGCCAATCTGCATGCTGCCACGCGGGTAATGTCGGATCTGCATTGCTTGTTCGATCGTGCTGCTTGAGATGCAACGACTTTGAGAGGTCTGGATTAGTTAATATGAAGATGCCAACCGGAGCGAGTTTGATGTGCAACGGCACGAACCAGACCACAAGCGCGCCAGTCTTCGCATGCACAAGGAGATCTTGAGATCTTGATACATTCTGTATATTACAGCTTCGCGTATGATACAATTCTAGAGTCGGGATTCGATGCACAATCAACTCTTTTTGCAAGCCCCTTCAATGCAGTGTGCGCCTCCAGTATGCAACATGTTTCAATCAAGCGCATAATCTATGCCTTGCTCTTCGTCCCCACGGCCTTATTCGCATCCGTTGCATCGTGTGCAGCCTTTGGAACGAGCTCTTCGCTCTCGCTGACCTCGCCCTTCTCCTGCTGTACAGATCTCTTAGCTATTGATGCAGTCTCGTCGATGTCGTCCTTGGCACTTGATGCTCTCTCTGCGACCTTGTCTTTGACTGACGCAGCAGTATCCTTGATGGCCTCGCCCGCATCCGTGATCTTCTCCCTGACATCGTCGATGACTGGCGCCGCAGCAGCTTCGACTCCACTTGCACTCTGCAATGAGCCCTCGTCTCTTGCCAGAGCAGGTGCCGCCTGTCCCTCTGGTGCGGATGCGCCTTCCTCATCGTCCTCCAGCTCGGCGCCATAGATATCTGGATGCGCCCTGAAGCAGTCTTGCATGGCTTTGAACTTGTCAATGCAGTCTACGCCCTTAGGTTCTTCCTGCGAGTATACGAAGCAGGAGAAGGCCGCCTTGAAGTCCTCGCCACAAGGGCCATGCGCCATACCTCCCAGGCATGGGCAGTCCCAGTTGATCTCGCCCGTCTCTTCATTAAATGCGCCCTGTTGCGATGCTTCTGCTTCCAGATCTCCTGCACCACCTGTCGCCGCTGGCGCGGCTTCGCCTGCCGCAGGTACCGAGGCTGTCTGCGTGTTGGATAACGCGGGAACAGGCGCTGGCTTCTTCTTCGCGTATGAGTCTAGCGTTGGAAGCTCTTCGGTATCTGTCGACGCTGGAGGTGGATAATGTGCGTCTGTTACAACAATCAGCTGAATGCCATGTACATATAATCCAATCGAGAAACTCACGTTGATCATTCGCCTCAGCAAAGACATTGCTCGTATTGTAGTAGTACACAATCGCGCCTGCCAATCCCCATCTCACAACACTCGACTTCCAACTCCGTGGTCCATCAACGGATGTGCTCGCCCATCGCCTCCCTGGTACTCGTCTGATGGCGGATGTCGATGGTGCGGTGGTATTCGAAGCTGTGCGGATGGCCGCGCGCGCGACCGGTCTGAACATGATGACTGACGGACGCAATGAAAACGTGACCTAGGAAATGACTGGTTTGATGTTATCTTGACATGTGCGAGATGTCTGTGATGGAAGCGCAATGATTGAGTCTGCCTCGACTTCGACAGTTACGAAGTACTTTTGTCATCAGGGAATCTTTTCGTCCGAGTATCGTCGCTCACATAGGGCAGGTTTAGGCGAGATGTTCCTGGCCGACTTCAGCCTTGTGCGGAAAAGGACTAGTGCAGACATCACAAGTGTTCTTGAAGGCAGCACTCGTCTCGCTCGACTTCCCCTCGCTCAAGCCGTGTCAACGAAGCATCATTGCATATCAGATGATCCGGACGCTTATTTCATTCTCCCAACTTGCCCGCCTTGTCTTCACTTACGCTGCAGGACCCGGCGTGGTCCTGATTTTGTGGCCTCAAGGTTGCTTACTACTTCAATCAGCACATACGAACGGGATCTCCACCCTGGATATGATGTATTTTGGGGCTTCAATGGATTCTTTGAGATATGTAGTACAGTGCTATCGGCTCATCTGAACGCGTGAATGTGTTCAGCACTGCGTTCAGACTGAGCTGGTGCTACCAATGCTCCTTTCGTGGTCGATGAATATATATGGTCCATTTTATTACAGCAGTGTCGAACGCATTGTGATACATTAAATCCAGAGCATGACAGAATTGCAGTACGATTGAACTCAAGGACCTCGAATGCTTCTTTCAGAAAACAGTTATCTTTTCACCTGGATGAAGAGAGTAAAATAACTGGTCCAGTGGCGACGGATTGTGCTGATGTAGTAAGGCCGAGCTCGTCTTGCAGAGCTCGCAGACTGATGGACATACATTCGTACACTTCATCGCGAAGACATCATCACCACGTCTTTGCTTCGTCGAATTCATCGATATCATCCTTTAGCATGAATTGTACCTAGCAAGTTCTTCTTCAGACCGCTCATTGTTACTGGATTTACGAACACCTGCATCGCTTTCAAACATGGTAATAGCTCGTTGTCTCCCACTTCTCCTCCCATTGCTGCTCCTCAACCATTTGCCTCTCCAACAATGCTACCCTAATTCTTACAGAGTAGCTACAAGCGCTACAAAGCTGATACCGAGACGTTCACGACATGGATTGCAACGGCAGGTGTAAAGTGTGGGGTCGACGATACTTACTCGATCGCCAGCAAGGATTCGACAGGCACGAAGTACAAGGTGCAATTGCGACAGCTCAAGATCTGGGCCAATGCGATTGCGAAGTCGAAGACGAAGGTGCCCAAATCTGTAAGTATGCTCTATGATTCTGATGATTACGCATTCTGGTCACGTGCTCATAGGTTCTGGCGGCTGGCCGTCGAGCGGTGACTTTGCGAACAAGATGCTCTGACTGGTTTAAGAGGAAGCTTGGTGGCAATAGCAAAGCGCAACAAGAAGACTCACATGTGCACTTCATACAGGTCCTCGAGGAAGTGCTCGAGGTTCTGGAGTGGAATGAGGTTGGAGGCAAGCACCGAACTACGAAGGCCGAGTCTGCAACCTCTGCTTCGGAGAAAGATGATGATAAGTCAATCACAAATCGATTCGCCGGGCTCGAAGTCGAGGACTACGAGACTGATGGCGGCACGGAGCCCATCCCCTCCACGAGCAAGAAATCCAAGAAGACACCACCAGCGAGAACATTCGACATCGATGACGAGGTTGATGAGATGGAAGAGAAGATGTTCGCCATATTTTATCTGTTCGATGATTCAGAGCGCATTCGCACCTTTCTGCTACAGACCTGGAAGGACTACGGCAGCAACACCATCGACTTGACCACGGCCTCGCTCACCACCAACACCGCGCTCGATCTAGTCCGTGAGCAATGCGATGAGTTTGTCAAGAAGTATCCTGACATGGACGGCTTGAAAGGCGCCACACAGATCATCTGGATCATGGCCACTATTGCCGATGGCACCGGCCCAAATTACACCCAGCAGCCTGGGGACTCCTTCAACTACGAGCTCATGGACGTGGCTACCTGGTGCTTGCTTCCGACTTATCAACTACTGGATGCCTTCACGCGTGTGCTTACTCTGAAGAATGTGCCAGTCTACAACGGTCAATATGGCTGGTACAATCCGAACCTAGATCGTAGCAAGATGAGCGTCCGAGAGCAGTGAGTGACCCAATTTATACCTCAGGAACATGTGCTCGGAGCTTCTGCTAATAGTCGTTCAGGTACAATGATGATCGGGCATTCTTGATGCAGCATCTTCCGGAATTTGCGTTCATGTCGGACTTCAAGCTGCCGTTGCCAGTTAGCGACGAGTTCACAAGAGGTGTGGTCGAAATGTGCAAGACGAAGCATTTTCCTATCTGGCTCGCATTCGCAGCTCAAGTATTCTTGGACATCAAGGATACCCTTCGCTCACAGCCAACAAAAGCATTCAATGACTTGCGTCTTGCAGGTCTTCGCACAAAGCAAATCATCAAGGACCACTTCAAGTTCCATGAGACGTGGCCTGATCAAGCGGAGGTCAATTGGGCCAAGCAGAATAATGGGGTGAGCCCCGCGAGAATCCATGTGTATGAAGGTGCTAACGCGAAACACAGGTTTTGCGAGAAGTCGAGCAGATCATTGAAACATTTGTTGAGAAGGATTGGTTCTTCAGCTGCCTCCAGAAATTCGTCAAGAAGGCCAACTCTCCCAAAGAGGACTTTGCACTGTTCAAGAGTCACCCACTGCTGTGTGGAGTGCTCATCTTCCACTTCAACCTTCGCATGCAAGAGTTTGGATTAATTCTGATGAATGCTTGGGGCACAGGTGTTTACGCCGCGTTCATGTACAATGCGATCCAACAGGATGCCTCAGCTATCGACGTTCAGTGGATGGATATGGACAAGCTGATTGAGCTCCATGGTGAAAGCAAGCTGTTCCTGGGTCCGAGACCGACAAACCACGAAGACTCCTTCGAGAAGATCTGCATCGCCACCGGTATGGACTCGGCAGCCTTTGCAGGTGGTCGCAAGTTCCCGAAGTCAGCCAAACTGGTCAGAGAGGTGACTGGTCTTGAGGAGCAGTCGGTCATCTCCAAGGTGTATCGAGATCGGTATTGCCATGGATCGACCATCGACCTCTCGTCAAAGAACGTGGAAGCTGTGCTGAACGACCTGGCGAATAAGAAGTCTGCTACCGAGGCAGGCTCAAAGCGCATGCGAAAGAAGTTCAAGGCGCAACAAAAGCTGACAACGCTGCAACTTCTGACGGCGCTGCAGGAAAGATTGGTCGATGAGGAGTAGAGTCTAAAGTTCAACTACGTGGGCATGAACACCAGAGTCATGCACTTGTTCAAGTCTGTGAAGACAGCCGTTGACCCGCAAATGGCCTCAAAGTTCGGGGTTGACTATCTCTACGACGAAAGGCAGATCTGTGCCGTGGTGCATTTCATGCTGACCTATGCCAGCCTGGGAATCCAAGGTTCACGTGCGCTCGGGCTCACTGAGTCAAAGGGCATGAAGTTCAGCAGCAAATGCATCATCGCATCAGGGAATGTGCTCAAGGAATTTGTCAAGACCAAGGGAGACGTGGCTGTGAAAGAGCTGAACAGCTTCTGCGCAAACAAGCCGAAGCTCGATGTTGTAGCTCGCGCGCGCGACAGAGAGCAGAAAGCCATGACCTACTTCAGTGTAGATGAGATCTTCCGCACTGCGACTGATGGCGCGCCTGGAGCATCGAGAGAGAAGATAGAGGCAATTGCACAAGATGTGCCCACTGGCTGGACGCCAGGCTGGAATGGTGTCAGAAGTCCTGGACCTTCTCAGGGTAATGCACGGGGCTCATCAAGCACGCCACGGAAGACGACGCGGAAGGACAAAGACTACAGAGGTGACTTCGCCGATGTGTCGCGCCGTCGTGGGCTGTCGATTGAATTGTTCTCCGTTCCTCGTGTTTTCACCGTCTGACGAGCTTGGCTTGCGAAAGGATCAAATTCATCAAAAGATCTATGCGTATCATCGATATCGTGGATGAATCTGACAGCGCAAAACATTGATCGTGAGAGTGCTTATTGGCGAAGAACAGGAACTATGGTTGCATCGTACTACAGCTTGAATCAAGTTCGCAGCTTGTATCTTCCTGGTGCGAATCCTCCGGCTCAAAACCGAGTGCAATCTAGAGTGCTTATGCCTTGACGTCCGCAGTGGACTGCTTGTCATCCTCCAGGCGTGCGGCGACATCTTTTGATCTCTGCGACTCCTTGATATCGGCAACGGATGCCGATGCTGCGATAGCGACCACGCCGAAAGCAATTGCGACGAGGTAGATCAGCTGGTATGCTTGGACATGAGCCTCTTTGACGGCCGCTTGTGTTGCTGCGATCGTTTGGTTCGTGATACCCTCGACCGATCTGTATGCTGCAGCTGTGTTCAAGCCAGCAGCTCGGAGAAGCTGGTTCATTGATCCTGAGAAACCTGACGAGGATGCTGCGCTGTCCACATAGCCGGGCAGAATGCTGGTGAATTTGCTTGATTGGATGCTCGTGTAGATTGCTGTGGCGATCGCACCGCCGATCAGTCTAAAGGTCGAGATGAGCCCAACTGCTACTCCGCTGATAACAAATTAGGATCTCATGTGTCCAGTAGTGATTAGCACATGCTGCATCAACTTACATGTCGGTCTGGTCATCAAGGTGCAAGCTGACCATGCCGAATGATAAAGGTGATGGCACCAGATTGCAACCTTGGATCAGAATGACTGTTGCAATTGCTTGAGCCTTGTCCGATACTCCGACCGAAGCCATAGACCCGAGCAGAGCAGTCTCGACACAGAACAATGCGACGAGCTGCCAACGCTCCCGTTTCAGCCATGGCATGACAAGTACGCAATACCAGGCTCCGACTATGTTCCCATACGCGACCAAGCTAGCATAGACGCCTCGAATTATTGTGTCGCTTGTGTTGATGAAGAGTAAGGTGGACTGTTGCGGCCAAATGACAAGCAAGCTGTAGTACAGCATACCAGCCACAAAACAGAGGACCAAGAAGGCTGTGAATCTCCGCCACTGTTTGAACAAGTGCGGTGGCAAGATGGGATATACTGAATTGCCGTATGCTTCCCAGAAACCGAGAATGATGAAGCAGACACATCCCGTGACGAGTGTGCCAATGACATGTCCAGAGTTCCATTCGTAGAAGCCGCCTCCCCAATTGAGACCGAGAAGCAAGAACAAGCAGCCTGCTGTGAACAGAAGAAGTCCCAGATAGTCGATCTCTTTGATGAGTTGCCATTTGGTTTTATGGTCGTCTTTGTGTTTCGTTTCGAACGTTGGAGGGTGGTAGCAAAAGAAGAGCAAGATAGCGGTCAGTGATTCAAAAGCAAAGCACCACCAGTAAACGCTGCGCCATCTGGGCTGAGTATATGCGACGAAGACATAGCCTAGCAGAATGGACATGGAGCTGATGTGATTTGCGAAGATCATGATGCCCAAAGTGCGAAGACGGTATTTGTTCGGCACGAGCTCTTGCGCACATGCGAAACACCTGCGTTTGTCAGCCCATCGAGGAAACATGATTCTTGAGCCGGTATCAAAGAAGCATTTACGTTCGGGGACAGCCTGACCCCCGACATTCAGGGCAATAATAACTCAATTGAGCGAAGCACCGCCGACGACTTACATTTCTTGAAAGCCTCCACCGAGCCCGAAGATGATACCACTGACTATACTCTGGGTGATGCTTTGAGAGGTCGCACCAACTATGGCTCCAATTGCGGCAGCGACAGCGCCTACGATGAGAAACCATCTTCGGCCTGCAATGTCGCTGAGACGACTGCCGATGGTTACGATGATGGACGCTCCGAGGTTCCATGCAATGGAAATCCAAGGATATCGCGAGTCTGGACCAAGATCTGCATTTATGTAGCCCAGCAAGGCAGCTGGCATGAGTTGAGTGAACAGATAGGATTCATACATCACAATGAGCGTGAAAACAGCGAGTTTTGTCTTGAACGTCATCTTCACGTCCTGTTGTGAGTCTATCGCGTGCTCCACGTCCGCAGCTGGCTCGTCCATCTCGGTGGTCTTCGCATCGGTCTTCTCATTGATGCTTGCCATGATCTCAGTGTAGAAGCTCGTGCTACCTTAATGGGGGCAGAAGCAGAAGCGATGGCCGATGAACACGAGGCCGCATGTCGACAACCTCGTCCAACAGAGAGTCATGATCAAGCTTTGATCCATCGACCGGAAGTCGAGAGACCCGAGCACGGAAGTTGTCTCCCCCAACTTCCCCAGGTTTTCTTACTCTCGTATGCATGTTGGCTTGTAGTGCTGTCGATCTCTGGTGATCATGAGGAGTTTGAAGGATGAAGCAAAGCAGGGTCCAAGACGGGCCGAAGCTCCTGACTCAATGCAATCTGCAATGAATCATTGCTCTAGCTTTCTTGGGTCTCGACCTCTTCTCCGCACGAATCATCATCCATCCCATCATCGGAGAGATGGGAAGCTACCAAGTGCCGTCGCTGCCGCTGCTGGTTGTGAATATCCTGAAGGCTGAAGCTTCAAGCATGGCAAGCACGCCTGCGATGACGCACGTGAGCGGTGCAGACAGCATTGCCAGCTCAGTTCTGGACATGTTGCATGGTGAGCAGCGGCCCAACGCATCGAAAGAAGCCTTTGGGCAGTGTGTCTAGGTGCGCTGCAACTGAAGACTATTACTAAGGACCACCAAGCGCGCTGTGTAGCCCTTTGTTGGGAACCTTGGATTGTTCTTTCGCATTCTTTCTGTCTGTAACGGCTTCAAGGCATTATACTCACCTGTTCAGCATGGCTCCACCATCCACACGTCGACCGATTCGAATTGGCGGAGCCAGTGGTGGCTTCACTGATCGCGTAGCTGCCATCAGGAGACTCGCAAGTGATCCAGAAGTTGATGCAGTCGTGGGCGACTGGCTCAGTGAAAATGTCATGACCGGCTATGGCGCTGGCAAAGCTCGACAGAAGGCAGCAAGAGCAGAGAGTTCGGGTCAAGGTCTTGAAGAACGGAAGAAGACCGCGCAATATGCCAGCACTTTCCTGCAGTGCTTCGAGCCTGCTATACCTGATCTCATGAAGAACAAGACGAAACTCGTGGTCAATGCAGGCGCCAGCGACACAGAGCTTTTGGCGGAAGTATGTCTGGACATGGTGCGAAAGCACGGCTGCGACGCCAAGATTGCATACGTGGTTGGCGACGATGTTACAGACGCCTTCAAGGACATGGTCGCCAACGGGCATACCTTCACAAGCGTAACTGACGGCAAGACGTATGAGCAGTGGGGATTCGATGCGATTTGTGCACAGGCATATATCGGAAGCTTTGGCATTGCAGAGGCCTTGCGTCAAGGCGCAGACATGGTCATATGCGGAAGGTAGGCAACGTTGTCTACCCATTCTCGCGCTCGAACTGACATTGATCTAGAGTGTCAGACGCTGGGCCAACGATTGGTCTTGCAGCGTGGTGGCACGATTGGGATACTACAGACTTCGATGCTTTAGCTGGTGGACTTCTTGCAGGCCACCTCATCGAGTGCTCCGTGTTCGTTACCGGAGGCTACTATAGCCGCTTCAAGGACCTGATGAAAGCGAAGCGACATTTAGATCTCGGATTCCCAATCGCAGAAGTCCATGGCAACGGCGAATGCACTATCGTAAAGGAGAAAAACACTAATGGCGTGGTCAATACCGAGACGGTCACATCGCAGCTGGTTTACGAGATCTCTGGACCCCTTTATTTCAACTCGGACGTAGTCGCTGACTTGCATGATATCAAGCTTGAGCAGCGAGGAGAGGGCGTTCACGTGAGCGGAGTGCGCGGGCTACCTCCTCCAGCAACGACTCGCTGCGGCTTAACAGCCCATGGAGGATTCCAAGCCGAGTGGCACTTCTACCTTGTTGGGTTGGACATCGAAGAGAAGTGTCGTTGGATGGAGGAACAGGCACGCTATGCAATTGGGGACGATCTCATCAAGCAATTTACCATGCTCAAATTCCAGCTCCACGGTACATCACCCTACAATCCACGCAACCAGCAGATTGCGACGGTGGACTTCCGTATTTTTGCGCAGGCACGAGAACAAAGCTTGTTCGACGGATCTGACCCCAGCGGGTTCAGTAGGAAGCTTTACGAGACTGTCCTGCAGTCATGCCCTGGGGTCAGCCGGTCGAATGATTTGCGCCAATCAACAGCGAAGCCGTATTGGGAGTACTTTGTCACCCTGATCCCACAGAATGCGTCTCCGCATCGTGTACACCTGATGTTCGATGATCATCGAGCTACTGACATACCTTTACCCCTTCAGACACGTGACTACGGGCCCCAAGAATCGTACGACACCCGAGACCCTGTGCCATTGGATCACTTTGGTGAGACTGTAGACGCGCCTCTCGGTTCAATTGTGCTTGGTCGCTCGGGAGACAAAGCATCGGATGCTAATGTCGGGTTCTTTGTGTCGAATGCTGAGCAGTGGGATTGGCTCCGAAGCTTTTTGACCGTCGAACGATTGAAGCAACTGCTTGGTCCTGATGAATACTCTGGATATCGAATCGATCGCTTTGAGATGAGCAATCTGCGAGCTGTGCATTTCTTGCTCAAAAACCACTTGGATCGAGGATATAATTCTGGATCAGGGCTGGATACGCTAGCAAAGAACCTGTGCGAATACCTTCGAGCGAAAGTGGTGCCGATGCCTGCCAAATTTCTGGAGAACGGCCGAATTTGAGAGATGATTCAAGCTTGTTGAAAAGCTCGGGAATAGATTTCCGAATGACATAAGATATCATTGAGATGATCCGTTCACTTTCACTGCTTGCATCACATTCTTCTCTGCTGTTGCTAAGCGTTCAAGCTTGCCGTCCAACTCCCATTACCGCTGCCATTCATTCCGCATCACCATGACTTTCGCTCAGCAATTTTCTGGGCGCGTCATAGCTCTGACTGGGGCTGCTTCAGGCATTGGTCTTGCTACAGCACATATTCTTGCACAGCGTGGCGCAACGTTGAGCATTGCTGATCTGAATCTGGAAGCCCTCAACAAGGTCAAGTCTGATCTCGAGTCACAGTACCAGACGAAAGTGCTCGCCACCGCTTTGGACGTTCGCAAGTATGATCAAGTTGACCAGTGGATTCAAAACACTGTCAAGGAATTTGGTGCTCTTCACGGAGGTGCCAATATCGCTGGAGTGGTTGGAAAGCAGATCGGCACCGTCCTTGTTGATCAAGACCTTGATGACTTCGACTTCTTGATGGACGTGAACGTCAAGGGAGTCTTGCATTGCATGAAGGCACAGCTGCGTGTCATGGCTGAAGGTGGAGCGGTCTGCAATGCTGGCTCGATCGCTGGTCTGATCGGACGGGATACGAACTCGAGCTATTCCGCGAGCAAGCATGCCGTGCACGGCCTCACGAAAAGCGCAGCGAAGGAAGTTGGCGTGAAGAACATTCGGGTCAATGCCGTGTGTCCTGGGAGGATTGATACCCCAATGGCGAAGAATGCTGCGGCCATTGCGACTGGTGGCTCAAAGGGCCACGTGAGTAGCACTGGCATCACAAGCAAGGTGGATTTCGTTGCTCTGAAACGGGAAGGTCGAGCCGAGGAAGTCGCAAAGCTGATTGCATTTCTATTGAGTGAAGAGTCCTCATATGTGACAGGACAATGCATCGCTATTGATGGTAGGTCTCGAATTTCCACCTGCTGCTCTCTGCTAACCGGTTGCAGGTGGCTGGAACTGTTGAACAGCTGAACTATTGTCAAAGAGAAACTTCGGAAAATACTGAGCACATCAGGTCCTGCTGCATACTATGGCCCACCGTGCTCGCCCCATATTACAACTTCGCTGGCTTCTGCTGCTTCTTTGCTGCAGGGAGCTCTCTTCGCATGAGTTTGCCCGTGGCATTTTTGGGCAGTTCTTGAAGCCAGAACAGCCCTCCGCGAAGCTTTTTGTGTGGCGATACTCGCTCGTCATGGTATTTGAGGATCGTCTGGAGTAGACCTTGTCTCTCATGCTCCGCAATTGCCCTTGTGAAGTTGACGTAGCCGACAGGTATCTCAGTCTCTCTGCGCTCGTCCCATATGCCACAGACTCCTGCCTCGTTGACTGCTTCATGAGATAGCAGTACATCCTCTAGCTCAGCTGGTGGCACTTGATTACCTTTATACTTGATCAGCTCCTTCGACCGACCATGAAACCACAGGAAGCCGTCTTCGTCAGCACTAATTGTGTCGCCCGTGCAGAGCCAGCCATCTCGGAAGGTCTCTTTCGTGGCTTCTTCGTTTCCAATGTAGCCCATGAAGATGGTTGGGCCACGCACAAGACATTGACCCTGTGTGCCCGGTGCGACATCTTTGTAACTCTCGTCAACTATGCGAATCTGATTGGCTGCCATAGGCTTGCCAATGCTTCCCGATTTCTCTCCAGACCGAGCTTCCTTTAGCGTTGAGATAGCTCCTTCGCTCATGCCATAGCCATTGAGTACCACGACTCCATCCAGGCGTTTGGCGAGCCCATCAGAGACTTCAACCGGGAGAGAAGCTCCTGCCACAAAGACAGTGCTGATACTCGTCAAGTCCATTTGTTTGACAGCGGGGTCCTTCAAGAGCTGTATTGCAGTAGCCGGCACAAGACGTGCTACAGTCGCCCGAACCTCAGCACACTTGCGCAGATACGGTACAAAGTCGAACTTTTTCATTGCGACGAGGTGCTGACCGGTATACGCAGGTCCCATAAGGGCGACACCTATTCCATAAATGTGTGCTACTCAAATTAGCGCTGCTCCATTTTCGCTGGTCTCCGGAGCGGCAAAGACTCGAGCCTCTTGATACACATCGCAGTCGATGCCATCCAAATGGAGCATTCTCAACTTGCAAAGAAGAGTAGGGAAAATGGGGAAGCTTCTGGTACTCTGTCAGCCGAGCTCGACTCTCAATCTTAAACATACGGCGAAGACCTACACGAAAAGGAGGGAAGAATATCTCCGTGGACCGGTAATTAGCAATGAGAGGAGTGGAGGCTCTGCCGTTCAGACTGTATGCGATCAGGTTGTGATGACTGAGGAGTACGCCCTTAGGCTTCCCTGATGTGCCGGATGAAAAACACATCGCCGCGGGCACCGTACGATTGTCTCGATAGGTCAAATCCAATGGCGGACGTCCTGAAGAATAGTTCATGATGTCGCGCGGGAACAGAGGCAGGTCTTGACCGGCTGAGGCACTCGTGCCATCTTCAATGATCAAGACCTTGATTTCCCCTTGTGACTTGTTGCTCATCTGCAAGGCTGCCTCGACCTTGGGATACAGATTTCGATCGACGGCGACGACTTTTGGTTCTGATATCTCAAAGTAATGAACCAGCTCATGGCTCGTGGCTACTGCATTAATGCCTGCGAACAAAGCACCAGCCCACATGATGCTGTGTGCAAGCAAAAGCCAGTTGACGGAGTTGAGACCGAATAACACCACGACATCGCCTTCCTTGACTCCCATGCGATTGACAAGCCCTGTTGCGCCATGTGCTGGCCGTGATCGAACATCACCATACGTCAACTTGCTCGTTGGATTGTCGAAGTCGCTGGCGATGACTTTGTTTGGATGAACATCGTCTGGATTCCAACGTAACAGGAATTGTGGTACGGATACGTCGGTAGGGACGTGAAGAGGTCCGTATGTCGATTCGTAAATTCGCTGTGAGCTTGACATGTTTGCTTAGGCCTGGCGATGAATGATTGCTGCTGGGCAAAGGATTAAGCACCGCACGTGACACTGTGCTTGAGGCAATTGATTGCAAAAGGGACAGACAATAGCTCAAAGGGACTCGGACGAGCTTTGAGGGCCTTCGGTTGCATAAAGTCTCGGTCTCTTAAAATCCTGTGGGGCCATGTCGGTCCAAGTGGTGAGGAGACATGCCGGCTAACTTTGTCCTCGCACGATGATTGGAGAACTAATGCTCGCACTTGTCGCAAACAGGAAATGGTGATTCTGCTGATGCATGCCTCGCGATTCCTCCGATTCCTGTGAGGACACCGCCTTGCAGTACCTTGGCCGTGTCAAATATGTCATTGTTGTTGCACCTGTACATGAACGCACGAGCCTCAAAATGTCGTGCAATGAGAGGCCAGTTATAAGAGACAAGAGCGCAAGTCAGTTTTTGGAAATGAAAGCCGCGTCGGACATCGACTTTATTCCGTACCTTCACTGAGAACGGCGCTTGCGGTACAATCCTACCAGACTTGCCTCCGGTCGATGGTTAGACGACGACTTTTTCTTATCGCCATTGCCTTGTATTTTTTGTGCGGCCGTCGAATTTATGCCGCCAGAAGTTCGATGTGAGGTGGAAACACCACCGAGCTCACTTGCGGGTATTGTGTTGCGTCTGTCGCCAAGTTCTGCTCCGAGTGAGCGCACGTTTGCACTGCAACTCGGATACCAAATGCGCATGGAACTGGCATGGCCGCCCGTCCAGTGCAAGCACAGGTTTGTCCACTAGGACGGACTGCACCGTTGAAGACATGGACTGGTCGGTTTGCTCAGACATGTGGGCTTGAGGCTCTGGACACTCAAAGCAGGGAACGCGATGCTCCCAGCAGACTCCACTCTCTTTGAATTTCTTCAAGTCTCATTCGCAGTTTCGTCGATCAATGCGCTCAGCTCTGGGAATCGCTGCCGGAAAGGTTCGCTCACGCTCCAATTCTTGAGCTGGCGAATGTGTTCCTCGAAAACAGGATTTGTGATGACGACTTTCGATTCCGCATCGACCGAGATGAGGACATGAGATGGGTCATAGTTCCATGACACGAAGAAGCTGCTAGCGTATGTTGCAGCAATATCGTCCAACGTGATCTCGGGGTGCTCGATCAAGTAGTCTCGAACTTTGGGCCAGGCCATTCTGTCTATCCATGCTGGATGCGCTTTCGTAAGTTGTAGCTGCGTCGGTCGGAGCCAGTCCGGCATCTGCTGCCAGCTAGGCTCATCAAGAAGAACTTGCCACTTCAGAAGTGTTGTCATCGTGTAGCTCACGGCCACCTTGTTTGGTAAAGCCTCAATCTCAGTGTAGCTTCGGATGATATCACTGACTGTGTTTGAGATATCGTCATCCGCTCGAAGATTCTTGTCAACCAAGGCGCATAGATTGGGCTTCGGATATGTGGTAGCATTCAGGAGGCTCTCAGGAGTTGCTGGACTTGGAGCATTGCTGTGAGATATGCTCGGTCTCCCAGTTCGCCGCCGTGTGACGACGTCTTGAAGGATGTTGTCAGAAAGACAGCTGGGTGGTGTGTTGTTTGGTGGCACAGCCCAAAGGGGCACACGCATGCCGCTATCTTCACCCGTGCCATCTTGCTGATCTGTTTCACCAAGCAAGCTGAGTCTCAATGCCGCATTTTGAACTCGTAGGTGATCGTTCTCTGACTCGACTTGCTGCATTCGGTGGCTCAATTGCTGCATGTGAAGTGATTGGTCCTCCAATGACTTTGTAAGCGCCTTGACTTGTTCGGTGAGACTGTGGACTGTCCATTTCGCCCTGTCTCGCATAGCCTGCTGCGACTTGCGATCACGAGCACGTTTGCGTTCAAGGTCCATTTCGCGCTTTGGCTGCGCACTGGGGGAGGTGACGGCATCTTCGCCAGGTGAGGCCATTATGGTCAGACGGGTAATGATTCATCGAAGGGAAAGCTGCGGGCTCGGAAGCAGTCACGATGTGTACAACAGTGTGTCGAATGAGCATAAGGATTTTGCAACCAGAAAGAAGGATACATTGCTGCGGTTCGCTTCACCCGGAAGCTCAAACCTGGGGAAGCCCGAAGCCAAGGCACGCTAGTCCCAAAATTTGGCCAGGCATGCAAATACTGAGACTTATGAGTACAGATAGCAACACGCTCTGCCGGACTACCCGAGACTCGACTCGTACTTTGCTCCATCATCTGCGCAGCGTAATAATTAAGATGAACAATGATCATTACCTCGTCCGAGAGCCAACAGATATGTACGTGCAACAGCAAATGTACCAATGTCGCATACACAGGACGCCAAGAATGGCAATGGTCACGTTCGCGGTCTTCAACAACGGATCTTGGTCCCTACCGCATTCTCCCTTTCTTCCATGATACTGTTTCGCTCAAGTCTAGACTGTTTCTTCTTCCTTTGTTTCCTTTGTCACGCCTTTGCCGTGATGCATCCGTCTTTCGACCTTGTCCGTCAAATGTTCCCTAGCATCTCGAGAGAGTAAACTGCCAGCGATGGCGATGGCACCAAAGCCGAGACTGGCCAGATACACTGTCTTGAAAGCTTGAGCATAGGCATTGGGAGCGTTTGCTGAGACAGCTGCAGAGATTGCTGGCGTCAGGCCTGGGAAGCGAGCCCAAGTGCGAGCCTTGACCGCAGCAGAGAGAGCAGCGACTTGACCTTCTGGTAGACCAGCAGCAACAGCTGCATCCCCAATGTTGGCTGGGATGGTGGTATCGAGCCGATTGGTCAGGATGGTCGAGTAGACTGCGACAGCGATAGATCCGCCAGCCGATCGAATCGAAGCCAGCAGTCCAGAAGCAAGACCGATGTCAGATGCTTTGCAGAACAATGGCGCCAACGCGAGAGATGCAAGCTCGATGAACCCAACGAAGAATGGACCCAGAATGGTCAAGGCAATGCCAGTGTTCTTGTGCTCTGGTGTAAGAGACGCAAGGGCTCCGACGAAGCCGACCATGGCACATGCGCTAAAGATCAACCACCACCGGACATTGCCGCCCCATTTGATGATGGCACCTGCGAAAATTTGCCCGAGTGCAGTGGCGCTACCGACCGTGCAAGATAGCCATCCGGCATAGTCTGGATCTGTGGTGAACATCGCACTAATTTGCTGTGGCCATAGGAGCACCGCTGAGTAGTAGAACATGCTATAGCGTGTTAGCGGAGACTTCCTACGGTGCAACAGAGATCAGAGGTCATACCTGGCGACAGTCGCTTGAGCTACTAGCGACATGAATGGCACATTGGCGAAGAACTTGACGGGGATGGCCGGGTACGTCAGGTCTTTGAAGCCTTCCCACAAGAACAGCGCGACGAGCAAGGCTGCACCGATGATAATGCTAGAGATGACTGCTGCTGACTTCCATGGATAGATAGTGCCACCCCTATTGGAACGAATGTCAGCCTTCTGCATGGCACGAGCTTGATGCCTTGAAGACTTACCACGAGATGCCCATGAGGAAGATTGTAAGCCTAACAACTTGGTCAGCAAACGCAACTTCGCTCGGGTGGCAGCATTGTCTACTTACCCGGCTGTCCAAAGAAAGATGCCTAGGTAGTCAAGCTGCTTCATCAATTGTCGCTTTGTCTTGCGCTCGTGCAGAAGATCAAAGCTTGGTGGCTTGTAGAAGATGAACAGGAGGAGTGCGGCAAGCCCAACACATGCGATATTGATGTAGTAGCAATATCGCCAGCCGAGGCCCGACTGCACGAGCTTGCGAGCCATGATTGGGCCGAAAGCAGCGAAAGGAGCATTGCTTAGGAAGATGAACGAGAGAATCATGGGGCGGTATTTGTTTGGAACTGAGGCACAGTCAGTCTTGTGAACATTGCTGCGACGCAGCTTGACATACCGAGTTCTCCGAGCGCAACGTTGAATGAAAGCTGCACAGTCTCGCCGACGCCGTACACTGCGCTGCCAACGATTAGTGTGTCGATGTTCTGAGCAACCGAGCACACAATGATGCCGATGAGCGCAACCAGATTCCCGCCGATGAAGAACCAACGACGGCCGAAGAGATCGCTCAGCCGTCCCAGAATGGTGTATGTGAAGGACAAGGCAAGAGTGCGGGCAATGTTGACCCAACTCAAGTATGGACTTGGTCCTGCAGAGGGGATCAGTACAGTACGAACGGAGCGTGTAGCTCGATGCTCACCAATATCAGCGTTGATGGTCGTCAGTATGCTCGTCGGCATTAACAAGAAGATGTATGCCGAGATGGCAGAGAGTGCAAAGCCAGTCACGGTTCCAATGAACTGCATGGAGTGGAAGTACCCCGGGGGCAAATCGTCTCCCAGTGCCTCAGATCGGATGGATGAGGCATCGTCGGACTTCTCTGCTCTGTGATGCGTGGCATCATAGTCGACCTGAGAAGAGGCATTCTCGATCTCAGTCTGAGTATGCTTCGAATCCGCCATGATGTAGCAAAATGAGAAAAGATTGTGCACTATGCTCGGTCAATGACCTGGGAAGAGAATGAGGATGAAGTACTCTGAGAACTCGAGAGCTTATCGAGGACCATGGCCATGTTGATCATTGCCTAGTGTTTTATAGTCCAGCACGGAACACGACAGCAGGAGAAGCGAACCCCACAATTTCCGCACTGGAGATCCACCCCAGACGGGGTAGGGTGGAGGTGCGTGGTGCTGCTCAACTAGCGCGAGAGCTGGAGAGAACGCATCAGCAAATGAGCAGCAGTAAAATTGGCCAGGGTCACTTGGCATGCAAAGGATGACAACCCAGTAGAGTGGCACTGATTCAGCCTCATGAGAGGAGACTTGGTTTTCGTATGCCATTTGCATGCGCACTTAGGAATCATGTTCCACGCCGTTCCCCTTGTTCGAACAGCTCTGTCACGCGCTGCGGGATGGTTGGGTTCGGCATGGTCCATTTTGGAGTATGTCTAGGGAATGCGAAGCACCGAGAAACCACGTATACTTGGAGTAGTAGCCTAGACGCCCGATCATACCCGGCACGACGAAGCCGCTGTGGGATATCACATGTGCCTAGTGACTTGAGCGACGAGCCTACATGAGATTCGTTTGAATGTTTTGCGTATGGATTCGGCCAAACACTACGAGACTGTGATCACGCCAGTGCATGGTGCAACAACATCAATGAATTACATGGTTCAATGTGCGGCATCACAACCTACTACCTTTCCATTGGGGTTCTCGCTTCTCCGAGAAAGCCTTCAGACCTTCCAAAATGTTCTCGCCCCTTTGCAGCTCCGCAAATTCCCTTTCCAAGGTGATCTCAACGGCACGTTCGACCGCTGCCGTTTCCCAACCCTGTCTTAGACCAGCTCTAGTGCAAATGATCGCATCTGGACTGTTCTTCGCGATAGCCTCTGCATACTTGACTGCTTCTGCAACTACTTGCTCCTTCGGCACGATTGCATTAACGATGCCCCACTCCTTCATTTCCTGGGCTGATGCCGTACGCCCGGTAAGCGCGAACTCAGACGCTCGCTGGAGTCCGATGGAGCGAATCAGTCGTGGCAAAGCTCCTCCAATCGGGGCCACCCCTCGCTTGACTTCTGGCAGGCCAAAGTAGGCATCTTGTGCTGCGATCACGAGATCACAATTGACAATGAATTCGCAACCACCGCCCATGGCGAGACCATTGACTGCGGCAATGACGGGCTTCTTTCCCAAACGTCTGCTGAGTGGTTTGAACGCCGGAGCATTGCCCATGCGGTCTTTTGGATCAGCATCGTCTGACATTGAGTTGTTCCATTCCTTCAAGTCCGCGCCTGCCGAGAATGCACGTCCAGTACCAGTGATGACTGCGACAGAGAGGGATGGTTCAAGATCGAACCATTTCCACACACTGTCCATCTCCCATTGCGCCGTGGTCGACATTGCATTCAAGTCCTTGGGCCGGTCCATACGTATCAGGAGGACTCTGGGTGCTGGGTATGACAGCCTCAAGAAAGCAGGCGTCGCTGGCGCAGGTGTTTCTGTCGGCGCCATAGTGGATTGGTGATGATGAGATGAGGTGTTGTCTGGTTTGGACTCAGATCCGCTGAAGATTCATACAGTCGTCGGCAATGCTAAAGAGTACGACTCTGAAGGGTGAACTTTGAGAAACCTCGGTCGGATGGTGGACTTCTCCATGATCGCTGTCAAAGCTGGACTGCAAATCTGCACGAGGGTGAATCACCCTGTTGCATGCGTGTCCCATCAGTTTTGAAGCACAGCTCCAACCAAGAGACTAGACTCGGCATGTTACTGATGCCGAGTTCCGTTCACGTTGCTGCTTGAGTGAACAGCGCGTGGTTGAAGTTTTCCGAGCATGCTCAGTGAGTTTCCCCGCCTGAGCATGGACCTCAGCGGGGTCCTAGTCCAGGATGTCATCCACTGATTCATCGGCTCAGCTTCACCGTCGAGAGGATGACAACCATGATAGAGCTGACTGTTGACGGTCCATCTGGGGTGTGGAGTCATGGAGAGATCCAGGAAGTGCTTTCGCTGCCGACAAGCGAAGTCAATCGATTTGTCACGAGTGTGATCAGCACTTCCTTGGTGGGCTGCTAGGGGACGCAGGATTGCGATGGAATCATCGAAGCATTCTCATAGTCACAGAGTTTCCAGCACGAAGCAAGAAAATATCATCGTGGCTATCGCGAATAATAATGTCTCGTCGTCCAATTCGCATAGGGAACGCTTCAGGTGCTATTGGTGATGGCATTGACCAGCTCTACAGACTTGCCAGAGATGGTAATGTAGACGCCATCACCGCAGATTACCTGGCTGAATTCAACATCGCATGGAGAGCGATCGATCTGCAGACAAATTCGGACTCAGGCTTCGAAACAAACTTCCTCGAACAGCTGGCATGGCAGAATGGGGATGCCGCACGCCTCATTGCACGGAAGCGAGTTAAAGTTGTGCATGATGGCGGGGCTTTGAATCCCAAAGGCCTCGCAACGAAGACCGATAAGTATCTGAAGAGCCTGGGTATTCGCGACGTGAAAGTCTGCTACGTCACAGGGGATGATCTGACGGAGCAAGTCAAGAACGGACAGCTCGGTGACATCCGACACCTTGACAAGCATGACTTGATCCTCAGCAAAGATGATGGAGATGTTCTCGCCGCAAACGCGTACACAGGAGTGGCAGGGATCATGCGTGCTCTGCAAGAGGGAGCTGACATTGTTATCTGCGGTCGATGCACTGATGCGAGCCCGGTGATAGGTTTGGCAGCGTGGTGGCATGGGTGGAGGCTGAACGAGTGGGATAGACTTGCAGCGAGTCTCATGGCAGGTGAGTCTTTCAGTGAGATCGAGGAGTGCGTGGTCGATTGACAGCGCAAAGGTCATATCATTGAGTGCGGAGCATATGCGACTGGCGGTAACTTCTGTGGTCAGCAAGAGATTGGAGATTTGTTCGGTGTCGGCTACCCGATCGCTGAGATTGCCAACAATGGCGCCGTCGTGATTACAAAGCCCGACGGATCAGCTGGCGCCGTTACTGTTGACACATGCAAAGCGCAGTTGCTGTATGAGATCCAGGGTCAGATCTACCTCAATCCTGACGTTGTTGCCGACATCAGGAACGTCAAGCTTGAACAGATCGGTAAAGACAGGGTGGCATTGAGCAGAATAAAAGGCTTGCCACCTCCACACACGACGAAGCTCGCCGTCTGTCTTCTTGGAGGGTATCAAGCTGAGCTATCGGGTTACGCAGCAGGTCCGGACACCGACTTCAAGTTCGAGCTCTTCAAGAAACAAGTCATGAGCCGACTCGATCCTGCCGACTTTTCGGTAATCAGCATCGAGAAGTATGGCTCAGCAAGGCCGGACCCACGCTCGCAAAGAGAAGCCACAGTCCAGTTCCGCTGTTTTGTTCAGGCACCAGTCAAGGAGGCTATGCTGAAGTTCAAGCGTGCGCTCTTCTACAATGGCATGCAGGGCTACTGCGGATTGCATTTGTCCATGGATTGGAGAACTATGGAGCCCAGACCTTATGTGCGATACTTTCCAGCATTGGTCGAGCAGTCGCAGATTCCTCTGTCGGTGCATACTGTGGGAGATTCAGGGGCACATAGTGTTCCTGCCAGGCAAAGCAAGACATGCCAAGCAGCTCCAGCGCAGCGAAGCTACGAGCCATCGATCGGAGCCCCGAGCAGGCATACACATACTGTGACGGCACCGCTTGGAGATATGGTCTTTGCGAGAAGCGGTGACAAAGGTGGCAATGCGAATGTCGGATTTTGGGTGCACTCGGATCAAGCATGGATATTCATCAGATCATTTTTGACTTCGGCCAAATTGATCGAGCTGCTTGGTGATGACTGGTCGGAGTCGTACACTGTTGAGCGGTGCGAGTTTGAGAATCTGCAGGCGGTACATTTCGTGGTCAAGGGCATCTTGCAAGATGGTGTGTCAAGTTCAAGCGTACTGGATGGATTTGCGAAGTCCTTTGGGGAATTTTTACGTGCGAGGCACTGTAAGTTGCCAAAAGCACTAGTCGCAGAAGAGCAAGCAAGGAGAGCGTCGGCGAGACGCGCTATCTCAGGCCAAGCACGTTTGTAGCACCGCAAAGCCGGAGGATGGTGCAGAAGAGCACCCTCAAACAGGGCCCAATAATGTATCAAGTCCTTCCGCATTATGCGAGAACACGATGCTGCGTTCTCTGATTCCATATCTCATAGTCAGATTGATGTGATGATTAGCTACGTTTCTCTGCTTCCATTTCTCGTCGTCAGATTGATGTGATGATTAGCATCGCTTCGTCCACGGGCCAATTGTGCCCGCATCATCGATAGATACTCATGTACTACCATTCCTTAGGCTTCCAAACGTCAGCATACAACTGGCAGTGGATGGGTGAATGAAATTGAGTCGTGCCGACCGGAAGATGACTATGCGGTTGACAAGCTCCAATGATTTCGTTTCGCTGCAAGACTAGGCCTATGTGCAATATCATGCGGCAGAATGATACGAGAACAGGGTACACGCGTCAGCAATGCTTCCGCTCGCGCGACGGAGAAAGTCATGCGGTGATTGAAAGTCTTTGAAAAGAGAAGGAGAGAGTGCTTGGTGCGAGTCTGTTTTGGGAGGGTGATTCACCCTTGTGGTCCGAGCTCCAGCTGGTCTGTGATGCGGAGCGCAAAGGCGGATCTCGGTCCGGACAGCTTTCTCCATCTTTGCCCAACGCGACTGTGCCGTCTGGAGAGTTGACGAGGTCAAACCAGTTCCCCGAGATGGCGTCTCTGCACAAACTATTCAATCTCCTCCCACTGTGTCGCATCAGCACAAGACCACCATAGACGACAATGGCAGCGAGCGACAAGCCCGTCAAACGTGCTGACGGGAGGTACGACAATGTCGACTTCAGCAAGGCAGCTGGATACAAGTATCCTCCTGTCAAATGCTCGTGGAACAAGAGGGAGACTCTTCTATTCGTAAGCGTCCAAACACGTGACGATGTGTGAACAGCCACTGACATGAGTTGGCCAGGCGAATGCGATCGGCTGCCAGGCGGATGAGCGACACTTCCTCTACGAGCTGCATCCCAATTTCGCCATCTTCCCGACGTTCCCAGTCAACCTGAACTGGAAGCAGACTGATCTGGATGTCTACAACTTCCTTGAAAGAGGCACAACCGCCGATGTGCCAGGTGTGCCTCCGTTCGACGGACAGCGCTCGGTTGACGGAGAACGGACAATTGAGATCGTGAAGCAGCTGCCTGTGAGCTCGGAAGGCCACGACTTTGAGATTCACAACAAAGTGATTGGAGTGTACGACAAGGGTGGCGCCATGATTCTCGAGGCAGAACAAGAGTTGGTCGATGTCAGGACGAACACTGTGTACGTCAAGATTGCTTCTACAGCGTTTGGCATTGGTCAGGGAGGGTATGGTGGATCGAGAGGTCCCTCAAAGCCGCTCCCAACAATGCCGAAGAGGGCGCCAGACGCCACACATGTCTTCCAGACGACTCCAGAGATGCCACTGCTGTACAGATTATGCGGCGACTACAATCCCATGCATGGAGACGAAGAGTTCGGGAAGAAAGCGGGCTTCAAGGGGTCCATTAATCATGGTCTTCTGACTTGGAACATTGCTGCTCGAGGTCTCCTGCGTGAGGTTGGCGATTCTGATCCAAAACGCTTCAAAGCTTTTGGCGCGCGGTTCAAGAATGTCGTATACCCCGGACAGCGATTGCGAACAAACATTTGGAAGATCGTAACGAAGGATGGGATTGATGATTATGTGTTTGAGACTACTGTGGAGGATGATGGTACTGTTGCGCTTTCAAATGGACATGCAAGAATTCGGCAGCAGCCTGCGAAGTTATGATTCATGTAGAGTAGCATTCAAATGCAGCGCCCATGTTCTGAGCACGAGAAGTTTTGGCGTATGCTTTGATTCTGGCGATTAATGCTAATGACAACCCTTGATATGCAGTGTGTCCGCAAGATTGCTACTGTTATGGCAAGAATGGCAGATGATTCTACAAATAACTCGGCAGCCACTTCGGATCCCGCTTTTCTCGATACGCTTTCAGACCCTCTTCAGCGTTCTTACTCTTCAGCATTGCTTCGGCCCACAACTCTTCACCGCGCTTGGTCGCTCTTATCACGCCAGTCTCCCATGCTTCTCGTGCACCCATGCGTGACAGGATGACGCTGTCGGGGCTGAGCGCCGATATCTCCGCAGCATAATCCAGAGCACGCTCCAGCAACTTGTCTTGCGGTACGATCTCTTTGACCAGCCCCCATTGAACAGCCTCTTGCACCGGGAGGGTGCGGCCTGTCAAAGCAAGGTCCATGGTTCTGTGATTTCCGAAGAGTACCATGCATCGCGGCAATGCACCAGCAAATGCCACGACTCCACGAAGAACTTCTGGCAGTCTGAAGTCGGCGTTTGGGGATGCAAAGATGACATCTGAGTTGAGCACGATCTCAAAACCGCCGCCTGGTGATTGTCAGCATTGTTTGGGAAATGGAATGATGATACGTACCATGCGCATGTCCGTTGCAAGCCACAATAATCGGCTTCTTGCCAGTACGATTGCTCATGCCACCGAAGCCTCCGCTTGGATACTCAAAAGCGACATTGTTCGTCTTGATGATGTCGAGTCGCTGTTTAAGATCCATGCCTGCGCAGAATGCTTTTTGACCTGCGCCTGTGAAGACAGCACATCGTAGTTCTGGTTCGGAGTCGTACCATTTCCATAGCATGCCCAGTTCAATTGTTGCTTCTACGGGTAGACAATTCATGTATTTGGGTCGGTTGATCGTGACCAGAAGGATGTGCTTGCGAGGAAACTCGACGATGACATGATCGACGTGAGGATATGGCTGTTCTATCCAGTCGGGCACTGAATTCTTTGTTCGTGGTGCAGACATCGTGAGGCAGTGTGGTCAGGATGAAGAATGGATATGTGAATGAGAGGCCTGTCAAATCAATCTACGATCATGGAAGATGCGTTTGAGATGATGGAGATGCAATACCCATACCGTGCTCTCGCGGGCCTGGCATTGTGTCCGAAGATCAGAGCTGGGGTGATTGCCATCCGCAGCCCCGACATTGATGCTCGTTCCCCAGCAAGCACAATCTTTCTCGGCACGCCGGAACTCTGAAGCTGGAGGAAATTGCTGCATGCAAGATGATTCGTAGATGTGCATGAGATGAATCAGTGCTTCCAGACCCTGATTTTCGCCGCGCTCACACGGTGCACTGAATCATTGAGTAAGCACTACTCCGCACCTCAATGCAAGCTGCGAGTCACCCATCCGCTTCAATTGTCTGTGCTTGTGCTCTTCGAGATGATCATTTTGTGCATCTCCAGAGCAATGGCGCACTCTCCACCGAAGCAGGGTTACGCGTGGTTTGCCGTCCAGACCGATGGGAGAAGGCATGGCACGGAAGACAATTCGCCTTCCCATGGTCATGCCCAAATTGAAGATGTAGGAGATAGCATCCCTTAGATCCTCCTGCACAAAGGGTTGCAAGTAACGATGACGGCCACGATCTACAAAGGAAGAACAATCTCCATTCCTCGGGACCAAAACTTGACAGAACTGCTCCATTCACCAGCATGTCCCAACTTGCCAGATTCGCACATCATCTGCGGTGACAACCTGACGAACAGGAGCATCACGATTGGAGAGCTTCGCGACCGGTCTGGAAAGATTGCAAAGGGACTCTACGATCAATTGCGTCCTCATGGTCAAGCTCGGTGGGCATTGATTCTGCCCAATAGCGTGGAGTTTTTGGAGATTGTCCATGCCGTTCTCTGGACTGGAGGTGTTTTCTGCCCAATCAATCATGCTCTGAAGCCCGCAGAGATCGGTCATGGCCTCGCCGTGTCGCAGCCAGATTTTGTGATCGCTTATGGCTCGATAGTGCCTGCAGTCCAGGAGGCCATCACGATTGCGGAGAAAGAACTGCAACTAGCAGGTGTGCGGTGGAAGAGGCCGGAGATTGTGACAATGATTACGCGAGCTGATGGTCACAAGCATGTACCGGAAGACTTCATCTCCCCCAAGAGTCTGGCAATACCACATTTCGATGACACGTCAAAGCGATTAGCATCAATACATCTCAGCTCGGGCACGACAGGAAAACCGAAGGGGGTTGAGTTGACACACTACAATTTTGTGTCGAATTGCTATCAACTGCGGCACCAGGACCCGATTGCGTACAGTTCGAAAAGCAGAACGGTCGCCTTCACACCCTGGGTACACATTGGAGCAACAACGGTGCCGCTTTTTCTTGGACCATGGGTTGGCATGTTCCACCACGCAATGCCATCGTACAGCGCGGAGAAGTTTGCGGCCCTTGTTGGCTCGACAAGGGCGACGATGTTCTCGGGCGTGCCATCCGTGGTGCTGCACCTGGCGAATAGTAATTTGACCTCGAAGTATGACTTCTCGCATGCGCAGGTCATCAATTGTGGAGGTGCACCGTTCAAGGCAGACATGGTGCAGAAGCTGTACAGTCTGGCACCATGGAAACTGAATCAGGTGTATGGCATGACCGAGGCCGCAGGTTATGTTGCGTATCAGCGACTCGGCGAGCAATTGCCGGAAGGTCTCGTGGGAAGCTTCCTGCCCAATGTTGAGGCTCGACTGGTGAGAGAAGGCACCTGCGAAGACGCACCCAAAGGAGGGCCTGGGGAGTTATGGGTGCGCGGGCCAAACATCACACAAGGGTATGCATTCAACGATGAGGCCAACGCGAAGGCCTTTCCGGAGAAGGGATGGTACAACACTGGTGAGTGAGGTCTCGTTGAATTGGGGTTGCAAAGTATGCTGATTGTGCCAGGTGATGTATGCGTGATCGACTCCCATGGGCGAGTGGGCGTTGTTGGCAGGACGAAGGACCTGATCAAGTATAAGGGGTTCCAGATCTCGCCGGCTGAGCTGGAGAGCTATCTGAACTCTCATCCATTCGTTGCAGAAGCTGGCGTGGGAGGTATTTGGGATGACAGCCAATTGACGGAGCTGCCGGCGGCATGGGTGGTGCTGAAGTCTTCAAGCATGGCAGAGCGCGAGACGAGGGAGCTGTTGCGAGATGTTCAGGCGGCGATTGATGCGCAGGTGTCGGGCTACAAGAAGTTGCGCGGTGGAGTGTGGTCGATTGAGATGCTGCCCAAGAATGCGAGTGGGAAGATCTTGCGGAAGGAGATGGTTGCGATGCGTGATGGGATCTGCTCATTGGATCAGAGGGTGCTTGCGAGGCTGTAGTGAGTATTGTGTCAGTACAGTGTCAGCTAGAGAATCGAACATGTCCGTTTGCAGTTGCATCC
The DNA here is from genome assembly GCA_000611715.1 of Scolecobasidium constrictum UM 578. Taxonomy (NCBI): domain Eukaryota; kingdom Fungi; phylum Ascomycota; class Dothideomycetes; order Venturiales; family Sympoventuriaceae; genus Scolecobasidium; species Scolecobasidium constrictum. Next base: position 1,520 of record AZYM01000072.1, on the reverse strand, counting down.
AAAATGTACAAGGCATGATTTTTTGCACATTTGATTGGTGATGCTGCTACTTTGTCAAGTATCCGCCAACCTGCTTCAACAGATTGTGTTCCAAGCTGACACGCAACGCCGACGTGTTTTTGATCGACTCTTGGATGGCGTTGTTCTGCTTGACGTGCACGTCCCACAAGTACTCCTTGCTCTCGTACGCCTCGATCGTGTGCAGCGTGTCTGGCTTTTCCTTATCCACAATGATGCCGTACACGAACGTGCCGGACTCCTTCTTCGTCTCCGTAAACACGTTCTGCCAGTATGGGATTGCCTCTTGCCGCTTGTCCGGGTGGTACACAATGCGCGCGAAGCAAATGTACGGGTCTGCGATCGATGCGACTTCTGGCTTTGCGAAGCAGAGGTCGTCGTTGAGGTACTCGAGCATGTACAGCTCTGGTGCGCCAGCCAGGATGTTGCCGGATCCCATCCACTTGATCATGTCTTGCACAAGCGGATGTGCCATGTGCGTGTCGAAGGCGGCCTTGTTGGCGTATCTGTACGGCACGTGAGTATGATTTTGCTGACCTGTAGTTCAAGCGCTAGCTGATCACTCACTCCTCAATCACCCAGCACGTCTTGTCATCCGCATCATCGCGTGGGATGCATACAGCGTACTTGGTCGTCTCCGGCTCCGACTTGCGCGAGTACTCGGAAATGTTCGCGAGGCGTTGCACGTACTGCGTTGGTCAATGTCAGCAAGCTCACTCGCGGTGAGATGGATGGTCGCACCTCTTCGCGCACTGAAGCTGAAGCTGTTGGAAGCTTTGCGATCACGAACACTTTTGCCATAATGTTGTTTGACCTTGGGATGCTCGTCGCGAAAGCGCAAACATCGCGAAAGCAGTGCCCATCATGCCTGCAGTGCTCTTGTGTCTTGGACTCCGGAAAAAGGCGTCCAAAGTTCGGGAGATGGAGAGCTGGTGGAGAGCGATGATTCAGCTCGATTTGGAGAGCTGTAGCCTTGAGACCTTAGTGCCTAAGGGTATGATCTAATCTCGTAGGTTTTAGGCTATAGGTTTCGGCGGGTATCGGCGCGTATTAGCGCTATAGTTTTAAGCTTAGACTATTCTAACTTTAGTAACTTTAAGGCGCTAAGTAAAACCTTTACCGTTTTTTTAAATAGGTATATAGATTTATCTTAATCTAATATAATAGAATAATATCTTAATTCTCTCTAGTTTTAAATAGTACTAATAATTATTAATTTATATTTCTAAATACTTACTAGTACTAAATAATATTAAGTAATACTAACTACTAATAATTAATACTATATAGTACTAACTAATACTAGACTATAAATAGAGGAATTAATTACTATTAGAAAATCAGGCTGTATATTAATAACTAATAATATAATAGTTTAGACTAGTATTATTAAGATTAACTAATATTTCTTAATACTATCTAATATTAACTAATACTAACTAATACTAAGTAGTACTATCTAATACTAACTAATACTAATTAGTACTATCTAATACTAACTA
>AZYM01000071.1:0-12865 GCA_000611715.1 Scolecobasidium constrictum UM 578 | reverse complement strand
ATATTAATTAAAAATAAGAATAGATATAGTTATCTAATAATATACTATTCTAAAGTAATATCCTCTAGAGTTATATTAATTTATTAATACTTTCTAGTATTAACTAATACTAAGTAGTACTAAGTAGTATTAAATAATACTAACTAATTCTTAATACTCTTAATAAGCAGATTTTCATCTTCGGACAACCGTATACTAACTCTAGTATTAGAAATAATAGCGTAAGCTTTCATTTTTATAATATAAGAATATCTATAGAGAATGTATTACTCGCTAAAACGAAGTAAAGTCAGCGTATCTATATAAGGAATATAGGCAAGGTAATAGAGTCGTATAGTGAATGCAGACATCCTCTCTTAGTATTGGTAGTAATCGCTAGGGGGGCAGAATTCCCTAGGAGGGAGATTCTGCCTCTCTATCTAGACACGGGCCAAGACGGGCCCAGGTTTTACCCCGACGCCGCTCCGGCGCTACCCAGGACTCGAGGCCCTCGAGGTAGTTGTAGACATGTTCTTACAATCTAAGGGAAAGTACGCCTACGACGGCATTTTACTTTTATAGCGCTATACTAATTCCGCTAGACTTAGATTTATAAGCGAGAAAAGAAGCAAGCTTCCTAAAGTCTCGATAATATAGCGCGTAAAGCCTCTAACTACTTCTCCTAAAGGCTTGCTGTAATTAGATATTAAGAGCTTTAGTACGGATAGGATAGTGTTTTACAGCTCTCCGACTAGGCTTAGTAGTATATAAAATTTATGCCTTTAGTCGGTTGCTCCGTATTAGTAAGTAAGCCAAATAAGGCTTTCTATTTACCATTGACTTCTGATAAGAGATAGCTGTAGTTAGAGTCGGCCGTGCTCCGTCATCTTAGTACGGTTTTTAGTTATATTTGCTTTTAAAACTTTAATGAACGTTGTTGTATTTTAAGCTATAAATATACCAGCCTAAAGAATATAAGGGAAGCTGCGAAGACAACTATAGTATACGAGATCTAGGACGCGTTACGAGAAGGCAGCTTCTTGTACGACCTATATCCAAGAGAACTACGGATGCCTAAAGAAGTCGCAAAGGCGTTCCCAGCGGCAGTCATAGATGTTAGGAAACCCGAAAATTATAAGATTATCCACGTTTTATATACTTCGGGCTCTTAAGAGAGCTCTATTCTAACCTAGGACTTCCATTCGCTGACGGTCAAAATAAGATCGTTTTAGTTGATATAATAGGTCCTCGCTTTCTTGGCCGATCCGAAAGATAAGTTCGGCCAAGTCGAATATCTTATCTCCCTCCTTCTCGTCTAACGAGCCGGGAGTATATTTAGATAGCCTCGGACCAAGCCAGACGACGGTTCGAATAGCACGCTTATAGATCTTTAATATAATTTGAACCTGATGTGATCTCTCCTCTAGGTCTTCCTAGTTAACTAAGATTTAATCAATTTAAAACCAAGTTCGTAAGTATAGAATGGCTCCGAGCCTCGCTAGGGCGCTTTTAAGATTCGCTATCACCTTAAGGACATCTTTATTACATCTAATTATTTCTGAGTAATCTAATCCGCCCTAATAGTAACTAAGTATATAATATAGTGGGCTATCCTCGATCATAAAAGTAGAAAGCGTGTAAGATTCGGTTCGATGATTAAGATTGATTAGTCTAAGGGCATCTTTCCGTCCTAGATCTTCGTACGTATATGTCGAGTCGTTCCGTTTATCTAGTATTAGTTATAATCCTTTGCTGGTATTTTCAAGCTTTTAGTACGTCTAGAGGTCTATCAATACTAGATACTGTGAAGGGACCACGATAGCAGTATTACGAATATAGAATAAGATAGAGGAGATGGATTAACTTAACTTGATCTCTGAATTATTCGATTTTAGTCGCTCTTAGTCAGCAGCTATGCCCGGTCAAGCGGAACTCGCCAGACAGCCGACACGTGATAGACTATATCGTCGCAGCCTAACACCTTTAGCCTGGGGCAACAACTGCATAGAAACACGTCAGTCCGAATCGAGCTAGCTAGAATAAATTAATATCACATAATTATCAGCGCAGAGTGCACACGTCTCCGAGATTGTCTCGAGGCATTAAACATTACAGAGGAGTATGTAAAGACAGGCAACAAGTCACATATAGGAGGAGGACCATAAGCATATCTAATGTGATTTTTCAGTAAGCACAAAGATAGATGACGAGGTTATAGACGGCGACGTATAGTACTATACTATACACAGAGAGATTTTAAGCCTTCTAGTGTTTTTAATGTATAATTGCGTGCGTAGGGTGATAAGATTTTTCGTTTTTATAGCTAGGCCCGTCGCAATTCAGAAGTTGAAGTGACAATAAATTAGACATGTTTTATGATACGAAGAAACGGACCGGCTTAGCTGTACTGACCGGCCTCTTTCGGAATAGTGCGTGCTAAGGAAGATCGAGAACAAAAGCGTGTGCCGCGCAACAACTAAGTCGTCGATTTTGCAAGGCACATGTATGAACCCGGCGACCTGAAAGATTACATTTGCATCGTCGCCTTCGCGCCTGATTCCGGAATCCTCCTTGCATGATGAACAGGACTACTCCACCACAGCAGCACCACGAGGCTTATACTACGGTCAAAAACTCGTAAACGACCCTTTTAGAACCTTAGAGTCTCATTGGAATGCTGAAAAGTCATTGGCTGCCCTATGGCTGCCGTGGCGCGCAAATTAACGCAATCCCATTACGCCGCTCGGTACTTCCAAGCAAAGAGATCAACGATTCTAGACGCGCAGACCGGATCAGGCTGTCTACTTGCGAATGCTAAGCTTCTGATAGAGCGGTCTAGGCCTCATCCCCACTTCCAAGACTGTCGCTAAGACAAGACGTGGCTACGGAAGATGCCGTTCAGCTCGTGTTTGGATGGTTGCCTTGACGCCGAGAATCACGACACGCGGCCTTGGTAATGGCTTTGACCGGTGTTTGTATGAGGGTGGTCTGGCTGCACCGCGAGTGTATAATAGAGCCCATCCCCCTCATGCCAGCAACCATCGTGGAATGTTGTATTGTACACTGACTTTGGCTTCTAATGCTCGAATTCAGAATCATCGCTCAAGATGCTGACCCTTCAATCCACCTTTACATACGACTGCCCTAACCCACCCCCTGTGGATGATGTCGAAATCTTTGTCAGATACCCCCAATTCTCAATTGCAGCTGCGCAGAGACCAGACGGCGATACAACTGGAGGCGATGGACCCACTCGAAACACACCTGCCCCGTTCCTACTGAGCGCACATAACATTTTAGCGTTCGAGCAACAGCTTTCAAAGAATGCGTATTCTGTACAGCTTCCCACGAGCAGGATCTTTGGAGATGACTATGGCACTTCAATGCTTCGGCATATCCAGTACGCTATGGGCGCTGGGAACATACGCATTCCGAAGCTCACCGACTTCTCCCTCTCGTTCGCTGCCAGCTATGGCGACGAGGATGCTCAAGACCAGGCTCGCAAGCTTGATGCCATCTGGTTCTTGAAAGCGATCAATCCCCCGGCTCCAAGAATAACGATGTCCGCGACTGCAGTACAGCCATCCGAGAGCTCGTCCGCAACAGATTCGGGAGCTGTACCTGCGGCGACGCCGCCTGCGCCAGAAAGCCTTACGGAACGTCGAGATATGGAAGACATTGAGCCTTTGTCGATGCCACATTTTGGGTTTGTCGCAGCTCCGACAACTCCTAGAGCTGGAATTACCGATATCATCGACTCTAATATCTACATTATCAACAAGGCCGCGTACCTCGAGACTCTGAATGAAATATACGATTCAACATCTGAAGATGACGAATCGATGCTTCTCTTCGTGATCAACGCTCTCATTGACCTGACCGGACCATCTCCGACATATTCTTCTCAAAACGAGCAGAAACTTCGAACCGCAGTTGACAACGTCTTGGGTTCTCTCCACCGGAGTCCCAGAGATGGAGTTGACGTGTATGCTCATGTCATCAGAAAGTTCTCTTCCCTGTTCGATTTCCGTTTGCGCATGCCATGCATCAAGCTTCTGACGGTCGGCGGGGCGTTTCGCATCAACCGGCCTTCCGGCCAAACGCAAGCGCTCACTTCCAACGACTTTGTCCTTTATCATCTTAGCTCAGAATTCGCGGTAGCACAGGGGAGCAAGGACTTGCCCGCGAAGTTTGTGCGCCGCTACAACTGGGACCGAGCAAAGCTTGCGCGTGAAGTCATGGCCTTCTCATTTCCGGAGAAGCAGGTCGTACTCAACCGCGTACGCGGGCCTGTCGTTGTCAGGCTTAAAGGTTTCGATGGCACAGACCTTTGGCTGGGGGAGTTTGCCGCCTCCGACCCTATTCTGCAGTCGCTTGATATCGCCGTCGATTTGTACCTGCCTGATTTTCTCAACGATCCCATCGGTGGCGGCTCTGGTGCTGCGAACGAGAAACTCCGTGGCAAGGTAGTCGCCATGGAAAAGTACTGCGGTGGGCTGAAGGGGACAGTGGTAGTTCAGGCAAAGAAGGCTGCAGACAGTCCGTGGAGGACAGTCTCAGCTGGAGGATCAGACAAAGCAGGTAATTTTACCTTGCCATACCCAGCTGGTACCTATGTCGCAGCACAAGCCTTGACCTCCCTCGACCGTAATAGCACAACCTCGATCGCGACCGACCCGAACAGCGCCAATAAATCTATCTCCACAGACTTCCTTTTCATTCTGCTAAACGGTGACGGTCGAAGCATAGGCTCTTCAAAGGCTGCGAACGACGACTGCAGTTGCACGGCGCAGGTTACTGCCGACAGACTACCGTCACAAGAAGACCTGATCGAGTCAGATCAGTACACTCAGGATATTGGTGTTGGGTGCATCAATCTGAGCACCCCCAGCCGTGTTCTACGGGAGTTTAGCTACACCGCCTTGGTACGAACAAGCGACCCCGATGTTGCTAACTACACCGTTTCCTCTGGCAGCGATTCTTCTGGCCGTCGTTCTTTTACGGTAAGCGGCCACGGCAAGGTCAAACGGAACGCGGTGGACCTTGACAATCCAATCCGGTGGCAAGACGTGACCGAGGCTGGAGCTGAGATGTCCCTCTATCAAGCGGTTACCGTCGCGACTGGACACGTATTACACTATCGGTCAGAATTCCGCGCAGATGGATACTCCCTTGGCGATTTGCTATACTCTCTACCGCTAGCCCCCGGCCAGAAGAAACAGGTCGTTGTCATGGATACGCAACGAGACTTGTTGGCCTCCGAGGGGCAGTCCGTATCTCAATCAGAGTCGCTGGCGGCCAATCTTATCAACGAGCGAAGCATCATCGACCAAGTTGCTGGGAGCATCGGCGAGGTCCTGGCTGGCCGCAGCACTGCTTCTACAGAAGGCGTGAGCGCTGGTATGGGTGCGGCAGGGAGCTATGGTGGAGTTGTTGGCGGCTCACTGGGGGTTGCTGGCGGGTACAGCAAGTCTAGTTCGTCCGCGTCACAGAACGGGAAGCGCGACATATCCCAATTCTTCTCAGAAGTCCTCCGCCAAGGAGTCATGCAAAATGCGGACAGCTACCGTCAACTGAACGCGTCTGTAGTCACCGCCGTCCGCGAGGGTCAACAGTACAGTACCGAAACCGAGGTGGTGGCTAATCACAACCACTGTCATTCGCTAACCATGATGTATTTCGAGGTGTTAAGACACTTTGCGGTTTTTCAGGAGCTTGTTGACGTCGAGGAATGTATCTTCGTCCCTCTGCTCATGACCCGGTTCTCGATGCAGAACATACCAAAATGGAGAGACGTGCTGGCGGCCAACCTGCGTGCGATGCCGTCGAACACATACATCAAACCGTACTCGTTCTTTGCCAGCCGACCGCAGCATCCTTTGTTACCAGCTTTTGACGCTCTCGAGCGCGTCAAGGACGGGTGGACTCGAATTGACTATCCTTTAGACTCTTTCGACAGAGATCCAATTCGCTACATCGAGGGAGAGATCGTGATCACTACCAACATCCCTCGGCCGAAGACGAAGTGGGACTTTATTCTGTCGCTGCCTGTAATCACCAAGACGGTGACCCGAGAGGTTATGGATGCTAAGAGCGTTGCCAAAGCTGGAATTGCCGCGATCTTCACCGGTGGTCTCTCCTTGCTGGTCAACCAAGGCACACGTTCTGAGACGGAAATCATCCTGGCAAGAGCACAAGTCTTTGACACGTGGTTTGAGCTGGATGCCACATACGAGACTGTACCACCAGCAAGGGCTATTCGTTTCAAAAGCTTTGACGTGCACGTTGCTGAGAATGGGGTATCTCTGGATCCCATAGCTCTCAACATCAGCACACAGGACCGTCCACTCTGGATGTTCATGGCGAAAGCTTTGGGCAAAGATAATAGCAATGAAGGCATACGATCTCTCCTAACAGATTACTACAGCAGTAAAGGGAATCTCCTGGCTGATTGGGATCGTATCTTCAACTCTGAAATTGGACCACGTGTTTTCCTGGCTATAGTGGACAACCTGTCGATCGATGTCGGAACACTTGACTTCACGCCACTTGCTCGCTACACCGGTGGCGAGCGGCGGATGCGAATCAACTTCAGCGGCACATCTTCCAAGGCACGGTATCAGATCGAGCAAACTGGTGTTACTATTCGGTGCAATCTGCAAGCTCTCAGAGACCTGGGCGACAGCTTGATGGTCCTCAATATCGCTTCGTTACGGATCGCATATTCCACTCAGCATTACAAGGGCTTGATTTTCAGCGGAACGGTTAACGGAGATCTATGGGATGACCAGCGCGTTCCTGCTCCCGAGAGCGACGACGAGAAGCGCAACCCCAGGAAAGAGGACATGTTCTTGACAGATAAGCTTATCGACCATTTGAACTACTTCATGGAGTACTACAACCGCAGGCTGTGGTTCAATTTGGATGCGGACCGGCGCTTCATGCTGCTGGACGGGTTCAACATCGAGACATATGACCAATATGGCGTTCCAGAAGGCTTGCGGGCCCTATCGTCAGTTGTGAAGAATCAGCTGAATACAGTGGTCGGTAACTCCCTGGTATTTCCTGTCGCACCTGGGTTCAGGGTCTCGCAATCTCTTATTGTTAGAGATACTCCACCGCTTGAGAACGGGCAAAAATCGAAGGACCCAATACGAACACCGCTAGATCACTATCGTTCCGACATTGTTCCGCCACCTTATCGCATCAGCGTGCCGACCAAAGGTGTCTTCATGGAGGCCGTCATGGGTAGATGTGAATCTTGCGAAAAGGTGATGCCTGACACATCTCAGGACTGGACTAAATTCACGGCGGACGAACCTACCCCTATCGCGTCTGTGGAAGCACCTGTGCCCACTCCAACAGATTGGAGAGCCGCATTCAAAGACTTTGCCGCCCCGATGATTAACATACAGAACGCGCCGTCAGCTCCTGACCCGGGAGCAGGTCTAGCTGGTATAAACCAGCTGTTGGGTAAAAGCGATGCCTTGCGCGACGTTACTGGACTCGCCGCAAATCAGCAGAATGCCATGGCTACATACCAGTCTAATCAGGACAATGCTAAAGCATTCGCTCAGATGGCCAGCGGCATGGCTATGCAAGCACACAATACCAGCAACTCGTCAAGGATTATGGACGCGCTGAAACAAGCCAACCAGTCTGGCGCATTGCCTGATTCCGACTACCAGAAACTAGTCAAAGAGCATCTCCACCAGCAGATTGACGGCGGCAAGTCTCTGGACTTTGATTTGGAGCGGCGAAAGCAAGAGACGCTCAAGAAGCCCACCCTGACAGATGTTGCCGCAGCCGCTGAGGCCAAAGGCAAACGTGTTAAAGCGACAAGAACCGACGGCAGTGGGGCGATCGAATCGGTAGACGTCGTAGGAACGGGCTCCCCGGACATCAGGACCTTTGCCAAAGTGGAAGGGCTGATCCCTCCACTGAAGCAGCAATTCGTCCGCGACTGCTGGGCAGTATCAACCGCTATGATGGTGGATTGGCAAAAGCAGCAGACTGTACCAATCGAAGATATCTTGCGGCTCGCCGGCGAGGAATATGTTACCATGTACCGTGACGATACTGGGCTGCCAAACGCAAAGATTGAGACTTTCTTCCTAGCCATGGGAATGGCCCTTGAGCCCCCAGCCAGCTACACCATCGATGCCTACGTCAACATGATGAATACATACGGTCCATTATGGGTGGTGACCGACGCAGGAGCTGGAGCACTTTTCTCCCCCCATGCTCGTGTGCTGATCGAGATTGCTGGCGATGGCGACCCGTCAGGCAAGAATACACAATTCACGTTCCTGGACCCGGCGACAGGACGGAGGGACACAGAGGGGTTTGCCACGTTCCTTGCCGCATACGAGAGCATGGTGACCGAAAACAGGTCGAGCAAGTTGTTTTTGCAGATCGTTCACTTCAAAACCAGTATACCATCATCTACTCCGCGAGATAGCACTGGTTCTGTGGGCAGTCGGCCAGTGCAGGCCGGGGAATGGATCGACTTGATCACGTACAAGGCACCACAAGCGATCGTCCACGAATTGGCCCAACGCGACATGACGATACAAAAGATTGAGGACGCTGGCGCCACTACTGTCAATCTCGATTACTATCCAGTCAAGATTGAAACGTTCCCAAGGCTGCCGAGCGGTGAACAAGCAACACCTGAGACATTGCTCAAGTACATTCGCCAGCACCTCAATGATTTTGTCGATACCGACAACTCCTCCTTTGCGCCCCTCAAGCCAGCACCCGATGCCGTCAGGTGGGCCCTGGACAATCCACTTGGGGCCGTAATCAAGATAGATATTTTTGGTCCCGACAATGCCGCTGTCGCTGTCGCCGAGGCGGACAGCATTCACTGGCGCTTTGTGACTCTGAAGACCTCCTTCTGGGAAGTGGGCGGACATCCGGTTAGCGGCACCCGAGAGTTTGGCGTACGTGGTGGCGACATCTTCTACACCCGCGGCGCGGACAGGGCTACCGGTTTCCCCGAGGACTGGGCGGAAGGCTTTGCGTACTCCGAGGCAAAGAAGTTGTGGAGGAGTCTGCAGGCTAAAGTTGCAGCGTGGGTGAATGACAACGGTGGAAGCACGACGGTCATGCAGTTTGTGCAAAAGGAGGAGAATTGGGACGAGGTTAAAAGAGTACTCCCTTAAACCGGCTGAAATCTTGTTTGTATACCGGATAATGCAGGAGGAAGGTCCGTTGCTTTCGTGAGATCCCTTTTGGTAAATTCCTTGACGAGATTACTGCGCTAAGTGAAAGATTGATGGACTTCATTGGGAGTACGTATCAATATTTGACCTTGTGTCTTGAGCCTACGAGTAACGAATGAATATACGCGAACTCGCTGTTTCATATTAATTTCATGGCGCTGATTAATACCTGGAAGTTAGGGCCCCATGATCTTGAAGCGTGTAATACAAATATCACGGAGTAAGAACTAGATAAGAGACGGTTATATTGTAAACGAGAACGTTAGAATTGTCTACTATACTAATGGCGAGGGCGGACGAGATAATAGCCTTCCTAACAAATAGGTTCCTTTGTCTTACGTCGTAAGACGACTTAGCTTATATAGTTATCGATAGAGCAAGGCTGAACGCTCGGGCCTAACAAATAGGTTCCTGTTACAAATCAGGGCTTAATATGCCTAATTCCTAGACTTGTACCCCGAGGGGCTCGGAGGATAGTAACTAATAAAGTATTGAATAGACTCTCTTAATATTCTAAGATCGTAATAGATATAATAGTCTAATCGTAACTTCGTAATAGAATTAAGAACTAACTTACAACGACTATATAAGGATAGTAGTTAAACTACGAAGAGCTTATATATAGAGATCTAAGCCGTATATATAACGGCTGGTCTTATTTGTTTTATAGTCTTAAGAATAAGGCTTATAAGACTATAAGACTAGTCTTATATTCAGCCTTATACTAAGTATAAGACTTATTATATAACCGGCGTTAACTATAATACGGTCTCTATATCGTGATATATATTACCGCCGTAATATAGTCCCCCTTCTTAGTAAGCTTGTCCTAAGCTTTACTATAAAAGGTAAGGCGTGCCCCTCGCGGGCTATATTAAAGATATCGTAACTTTCCTATCCTAATTCGCCTAAATATAACGGTTAATCGAAATCGACTTACTACCGTAAATAAAAGAAACGTACTTTTAAGGAAATCGAGAAGTACGGCGAAATAAGTCCTCTAGCCTACGAATACTACTTTAAGTATAATATCTACTACGTGGTTATACCGTCGTCGAGGAGCCTAAAATATATAAGCTACGCCGCGAAAGGTATTAAATACGTAAATATTTTATAGGAGAGTCTCGACCGTATAAGAGAAGAGATAAAGACTAAGATCGAAAACGATATAGACGAGTTAGAATAACTTATAGAATAGTAGCGCGTGTTAGCCGCGAAGATTACATAGAAGCGTAAGCTTCTTAAACTAGCGGAGGCGCGTGCTAAGGCGAAGACCGTATATCTCCTAGATAAGCTTAAAGAGGAGGAGGAGCGCTAGCGGGTAGATAATAGTAGCTTAATAAATAGAGAGCTAGAGGAGTTATCGCGTAGCCTAGTATCGTATAAGAACGTTTTCTCCGTCTCGGATAAAGCCGTATAGAGTACGTAGGATCCTAATCTTACCGCTATCTCCGTTTCTCCTATTAGATCCTCGGGCCTAAGCCCGGCGGGATAGGTTCTTCTAGATAGGTTAGGTAGTACTTAACTAAATCCTACTATCCCTAGAAGTTCTTAAAGGGTTCCTAGGTATTTTCCTTATATAGGTATCTCTTCTATTTAACGTAATACGTGTGCTAACGATTATCCTAGGTATACTTAACGATTTATTCGACCTTATAGATTTCTTCTTAGTCTTCTAGGGCGATTTCTATAGAATTATTAACGGGTGTGTCGGGGTCTGCTCGTTCTAAGAGCGAGATATAGAATACTAGATATATCCTTATAGACTTAGGTAGCTTAAGTTCGTAATTAACTAGTCCCTTAATAGACTTTACCCTAAATAGTCTAAGTTTTAGAAAGTCGAGCTTGCTACTTTAGCGTTTAGTTTTAATATTTCGGCGCTATAAGTAGACCTTATCCCCCTCCTTAAAAGTTGGTCCCGTAACTCTTTTCTTATTTACTTAATTAGCTATTCTTTTGTTTAAGAACCGTATGTTAGACTATAACTATTAATATAGGTAGTATATATCTTCCGTAACCACGGTTGCCTCTATTAGTAGATAGCCTTCGATATTAGTTATAAGCCTTAGTTCTCGTCTAAAGTTCGCGAAGAATAGTATTATCTTAATAGTTTCTTATTTTATAGCGTTATACGCGAGCGCAGCTTAGGGTAGTAATATAGACTAGTTTAATTACTTATTATCTATATAGATCCGAAGGTACTGCTTAAGCGTTTAATTCATTCGCTCGGTTTATCCGTCTATAACTAGATAGTATACGGTAGACATCGCGCGTTTAATTTATAAGGCTTAATAGAATTTCTCCTAGAAGTAGGAAGTAAACTTTTAATCCCTATCAGAAATGATTCGTTCTAGTATTCCGTGCCTTATAATAATGTTCTTAATAAATATCCTTACAAGGTATAGGGTCCTATATTTACGTAGTAGGGGTATAAATTCTGTATATTTCGTGAGTCTATCTACGATAACTATAATATTCTCGTAGGCGACTTTATCCTCGTTAGTTGATTTAGGTAGTAGCCCTAGGAAATCTATCGAGATAACCTACTAGGGTTTCTTAGGTGGTTGGTTCAGTTATAATAGTCCGTAGGGTTTATATCGCTTATATTTAGCTTTACGGCATAGGTTATATTTCTAGATTTAAGCGAATACCTTTTAGCGTATTCTTAGGAACTAGTAGTTATTCTTAAGGCGTTTAAGGACGATCTCGGATCTTACGTGTCCCTAAAGAGGTAGTTCGTAGTACCTTAAGATCTATTCTTTTTCTAGTTTAGGTAGTATCTAAATCAAACTATTACGTAGTAATAGCTTTCTATCCGATTCTAGGTCGTGAGATTTATAAAGGGTGAACAGCTCCCTCTCGTTAGAATATTCGCTGGCCTAGATATCCCTAATCTCTTAGAGCGTAGGCACGAGGCTTGCTTCTATTATAGCTACCTAGTGAATAAGTTTTCCGTCTTGTTCCTTAAATAGGGCGCGTTATACCTTAAAGGTGTCGCCCTCTTAATAGTCTTCTCGCCTGCTTAACGTATCCGCGTTAGCTTTAAGTTTACCGCTTCGGTATATAATAATAAAGTTATATAATGCTAATATATCCGACTAGTAGAGTTATCTAAGATTAAGCTCCTTTATAGTCGTGAAGTTGCGTAGGTTAGTATAGTCCGTGTATACTGTGAAGGGATACTTTACTCCTTCGAGGTAATATCTCTAGTGTTTAAGGGTATTAACTATAGCGAGTAGTTCTTAGTCTCTAATCGTATATCGTGTTTCCGCATCGATAAATTTTCGGCTATAGAAAGCGATTAGATATAATCTGCTATCCTTACTAGGTTAGCTAAGGACTACTCTAAGGGTATACTTAGAAGCATCTATTTCGACCGTATAAGGTAAGTTAGGGTTAAACAAGTATAGCACAGGTATTATAAGTAATAACCGTTTAAGCTTATTAAAGGCCTTTTAATACTTATCTATCTATAAGAAAGACTCCTTCTTACTTATAAGACCCGTAAGTAGTACTACTACTTTTAAGAATCCTAGAATAAATTACCGGTAATAGTTAGCGAATCCGTAGAATAATTATACCGCTTTAATAGAGTTTAGGGTTAGGGTTAGGGTTAGGGTTAGGGTTAGGGTTAGGGTTAGGGTTAGGGTTAGGGTTAG